>JAAGKR010000066.1:290751-349475 GCA_011419295.1 Clarias macrocephalus
ATTCATTCATTCATTCATCTTCTATACTGCTTATACTGCATGTCACAAATGCACACACCACACACTCATTCACACACTATAGGCGTCTTTGGACTGTGTGAGGAAACCAGAGCACTCGGAGGAAACCCACCAAGCACGGGGAGAACATTCAAACTCCTTGCACACAGACCTCAGAGAATTAAACCCTTGAACCTGGAGGTGAGAGGCATCAGTGCTAACCACTTCACCACCGTGCTACCTACATAAAATATATTTAGATTCAACAGATTCCACGTGATCAATGAATGGTCTCAACCAGTTTAAAATTCAGGCTAAATAAACCACACCCAGCAATTAAGCATATCTTAGTAGTTGTTAACATTTGTCATTATTTGACTGCTTTTCACTGTTGCTTTGTAGTTTAGATTAGTTTTATACCTGAAATGTCTGGTACTATGTCGCCCCCTGCTGTTTAGAGTTTAGAACATAAACCAGACCTTTAAATGGCCAGAGATGATAAGCGGGGGTGCTGTAAAGCAGTGGTTCTCAACCCTGGTCCTGGAAAAGCCCTGCCCTGCACATTTTTAGTGTTTTTTTTTTCCAGCTCCCACACACATGATTTAACTAATCAGCTGATTATCATCCATATGCAGGGTATGGGATCCTCCAAAACCAGCCCTAAGAACCACTGCCATAAAGTGTGTGTAAGTGTGTGTGTGTGCGTGCGTGCGTGGAGATGGTTATTATTATTATTTAAAGATCAAAAACTCGGCGGCACGGCGGTTCGATTCCCGTCTCTGTGTGCATGGAGTTTGCATGTTCTCCCTGTGCTTGGTGGGTTTCCGCACATGTCCCTTACAAAAAATAACTGCAGTTTCTGGGGAAACACTGCAGTTTTTGTGAAGTACAGTGCAGGTGGAGCGCAGTTGGAGTCAGTGGCGGCTACTGGTCTGTCAAATAGGGGAAGCTCATTTTCGGCCTACATCATAAAATTGTCTATTTAATTAAAAGTAAATTCTGCCCTACGTTCCTTTTCAAGAAAATGGTCTGTGACCCTGTTGTACCAACTAGGCGTCTTTTCCAGTGACTTGACCAATGTCCTCTCAATGATCTAAAAAAAAATTAAACTCTGTAAAAGTAAAACAAGGAATGTGGTGTATAATTGTGTGAAATGTATGATGAAAATCAAGCAATTTCGCCAAGCAAATATAAAGAAATAGGTTGCAGCAGTTTTTATTTCGAATGATTTCCAGAAATCCGCGATGGGACTTCAGCGATTCCTTATAGTACAAAATTGCTGTCAGTCAAAAGGAGATGCAGTCTTTCGACAGACCCTCCAATCATCACGCAGAAGCTCGGCGTCCGGGCCAGCCCACTCCTCATTCACCCCCAGAGACGCTAAGCGTCCGTGGGCGGGACATAATCGCAGCGTTTATCCAATGACCGTCTAGTTTCAAAGCACTGAAAAAAAAAAAAAAAAACGTTCAAAGCAGCCGCATTGAAGTCAATGGACGCTGGGCTTCAACAGGGAAATGCACTGTGACGCTACGGGAATTTTTAGTCAATAAAATGTTAATACAATAGTAAATAATTTGACCATTAATTTTGTGACATTATAGGGGAAGCTGAGCTTTCCTTGCAGTCTTAAAGAAATCGCACCTGGTTGGAGTAGAGTAGAGTGCAGTTGGAATGCAGTACAATTCAGTTGTCCATTGTAAAAAAAATAATAATAATAATAACTGCAGCTTCTGGGATAAAAACTGCAGTTATACTGCAGTTTTGTGAAGTACAATGAAGTACTATTTACTCACTCACTCATTGTCATTACTGCTTAATCCTGTATTCAAGGTCGCGGGGAGCCTGGAGCCTATCCCAGGAGACTTAGGGCACGAGGCAGGATACACCCTGGACAGGGTGCCAACCGATCGCAGGGCAGAAGTACTATTTATTTCAAATTTATAGGCATTACCAAATTGACTGTAGTGTGTGTGCCCTGCGATGGATTGGCACCCTGTCCAGGGTGTACCCCGCCTTGTGCCCCAAGTCTCCTGGGATAGCTCCAGGCTCCCCATCACCCTGAATACAGGATTAAGCGGTATAGTGAGTGAGTCAGTGATCAAAGACTCTAATTGACCTAAGTCTCAAATTAATATTTCTAATTTTCAATGTTTTTAATTAATGTTTCTGTACTGGGGGCAGCACAGCACTGTGGTCTTGCACCTCCAGGGTCTAACGTTTGATTCTCGCCTCAGGTCTGTGTGCATAGAGTTTCCTTTCTCCTCTGAGTGCCCCGGTTTCCTCCTACTGTTCAAAGATATACATATTAGGCTAATTCGCATTCCCAAATTGATCCAGTAGTGTGTGTGTGTCAAGCGATAGATTGGCACCTTGTCCAGGATGTACCCCACCTCGTGCCCCTAGGCTCCAGGCACCCCGCGACCCTGCATACAGGATAAAATGACATAAAGTGAATTAATTTCTGTACTGCGTCATGTTACTGGTGAAATGTTCCAGAAGTTAAACACTACTAAAATGAACGTATTGTCATAGGGGGTTATTGTAAATGCTTTGACTGAATTTGCACTTGATTAATGGTTGGTTCTCTGTGCAGGGCTGTGATATGGCCGTGAAGCCAGATTGTCCTCAAGACAAGATGAAAATTAACTGCTGTAACAGTCTAGTTGTATTATTATTATCACTCACTCTCACTCATCATCTATAACGCTTAATCCTGTATTCAGGGTCACAGGGGGCCTGGAGCCTATCCAAGGAGATTTAGGGCACATGGCAGGGTACACCCTGGACAGAGTGCCAATCCATCGCAGGGCACAGACACACACACATACACTCACTCATTCACACACTACGGGAAATTTGGGAACGCCAATTAGCCTAACCTACATGTCTTTGGACTGTGGGAGGAAACTGGAGGAACAGAGGAAACCCACCAAGCACGGGGAGAACATGCAAACTCCATGCACACAGAGACGGGAATCGAGCATGGCCGGGGATCGAACCCGGCCCCTGGCGGTGCAAGGCGACAGTGCTATTATTATTAACTAAGTGCAATTATAATTTAAACAGCTTGATCTTTTTAATGAAACATATTGATTTAAAGCTCAGAACCCTAAAAATATTTAATGAATGCCACACTAAAATGTCACAGATTTTTTGTCTAAGCAAGCAGACAGTGATTTTATGAAATTAATACAGCCTGGTTTGGTTTGGAATCTGTAAATATTATGTGAATGTTTTGGACTGTTATCATGTTCAAAGTGTTTCTTTAGCATCGTACACCTCAGTGTTTAATGACTATATTTCCCATCATCCATAATAACTAGGAAACAGTGTAAGTAGTACTTCCGGTGCATCTCAAGGTCATTGAGGAAACGATCACGTGTGACTCCGCAGAGCACCGGCTGAAGTCCAGCTCTACCATAGTTTGTGACACGATATTTATTAAAAAATATAAAGACTTATTTCGGAAGAGATGGATAGTTTTGGATCAGATTTTTCCTCCGGTTCAGGGAGTGGTAAGATGGACACGGGCGCTATCATGGAGCAGGTGAAGGTGCAGATAGCGGTGGCTAACGCGCAGGAGCTGCTGCAGGTCGGTGTGACGGTTAGCGCTTAGCTTCATGGCTGACTGACTGACTGAACGTCCTCTGGTGTTAAAGTTATTATAGTTTTCATTGTATACATGATTCTAAGAGGATTTTAGCAGTTGAGGCTTAAGGCTAATGGATAAACCTGTTAATATCTGCATGCTTAAATCATACACGCACAATAACTTAGTAATAGACCACAGTCTGACGAAATTAAATAAATTTTATTATTTGACTTAAGTTTAGCTTTAAAGGGATTTACCGCCGCTTTTAGTTTATTTTAAATAAAGTAAAATTAAATTTACCGACATTGTACAATACACATTTAATGTACTATTATGAGAAGGCATTATGTAAAGTATGCGACCATGTGCAATAACACATACATACACTCTCTTATGTATATACATATATGGGTTCCCACAGGCACACAAAACATGTGCTCATACATACACACTCACATACTGTATACACAATATACAAGTTGACTGGCTGTTCTCCTTCAAAGTATTTCATTGTACTGTGTGGACACAAGCATATTACAAATAAACTAAACTAAAAGAGTAACAGCAGATTAGCAGCAAACAGTGGTCACTCGTGTGTATTTGGGTATATTAATTTATGACCAATACCCAAATTTATTGTACATTTTAAAGGTTTTTAATACAAACAAATTAACAAAATGAAGGGCTAGACTTTTGCTGTTGACACACCTGTTCTTAAACAATTAAATATTTTAACATATCACCCCATACTGTATTATTCCAACACAAATGCAATTATAGGCAGTGTTTTAAGCCCTTACATGTCTTATTAGATTTTCTTGTAGAATTTTTCACTGAACTTATTGATTTGTTTTCTTCCCCCTCTAAAAATATCTTAGAGAATGACTGATAAATGCTTCAAGAAGTGCATCGGCAAACCAGGCAGCTCGTTGGACAATTCAGAACAGGTACAACCTGTGGTTTTAACTTCACTTGCTAAGCATATTTATAAACACCAGCATACATTTCCACTTTTACACATACACTGTGGAAAATTATGAGGACCCTTGGCTGTCACACCCGTCCAGTTCCCTCTAAAAGTATTGGAATGTCAAGGCCAATTCTATGGTTTTTGCTATATGTTGAAGACATCTGTGTTTGAGATCAGAAGATGGATATGAGGCAGTGCTTCAGGTTTTATTTCCTGATATCTACATCTAGAAGTGTTAAACAACAAAAATGTGCATGACATCTTTTGTTTGAACCCACCCATTTTTCAAACTGAAACATAACTTAAAAAAAAAAAAAACATTGTAAAGATTCATTTATTTTATCTCTATAGAGATGAAATTGTTAGGCAAAATACATTGATAAAACTGATATAAAGATCATATAAACACACATTTACTAGTCAGGTTTTGTGCCAGTTAGATACATCTTATTAATTATTTGACAATTGTTCAGCATTCTTTATATCTAGCATAAGACAGAAGCAGTTGTCATCTTTTTTGATGGTCAACATGCATTTGACCAAACTGGGGGAAAAGTAAATTAATGCGCTATGTCTGTCATGCTGTCCTAGGTTTATCCCGCTGTTACTTCAAGCAGTTAGACTTGCTGATATTCTCATTCACATGGATCTATAAAACAACAAAGATATTGATGAAGCATCTATAATAATCCAGGGCAGGCCTGGTAGCTCCTGCATTACCATAACATATATGGTTATGTAACAGTACGTTCAGCCACTTAAACACAGTCCCATATGGAGAAACCATGCTTTTCCTTGTGCTTTAAAGTTGTTTTTATTTCATGGAAAGACAGAATAAATGGTATTAGGGGTCTTTGTGTAGTTCTCTAGTAGACAACATTGCTGTTCCAATACTTTTAGAGGGGTCTGTCTTGACATGGATACTATGTTTATGTTTTAGTATTTGGCCAAAATAGTTACAATTAGTTAAACAATTAATTAGCAATACAAAGTTGTATATAATGTCTTTGTATGTTTTAGTGTTACATTTTCTTTGACTGGAACTAAGGGGTCAAAACCTGTATGTACATAAGTATGTTAGTATGTGTGTTTGATAAATATGGAGTTAGCATGTACAGTATGTTAGTTTGTATGCATTCATAATTCGTTCCACAATTTCCCCATAAGAAATAATGGAAACCCACAACCCAAAATATTAATATACAAATAATTTATACAAAATATAAAGTAAAAGTAAAACTAATTAACATGCACTTTACCTTTGAAAACAATTATAGCTGGTGTGAGAGAGAGGGGAGGAGAAAGATGGAGATGTTGTTGCAGTACAGTTACTATAGAACGGTCATCACACTTGGACACAAAATAAAGAAATTACTTTACGCACACATACGGTCACAATGCTTTAGTAAACGGCGTACGAATGTTGACTATACGAGTGATGCACACGCACTGAGCCTGAGCATGGGAGAGGATTACCCACAATCCCACAGCGTATGTTGTATGTTAAGACCCCGCTCGTTTATCAAGTTAAAATTTAATGAAAGATTTTTTGCTCGTCTTGCAAAACTCTCACAGACAAAGATACTCGCAATCCAAGGCTCCACTGTATTTATACATACTAATTCACAAAATAAGATGTTTTATGAACAGTAGTATGTATTTATTTAGAATGTACATGCTAACAATCATACTGACTTGCATTTGATCAGACAAATATGTTTGTATGTTAGTAAGATTGTATTCAAATTACATTGCTGTAAGGACATGTACATGGAGACAAATGTTTATACATATATACAGTACAGACCAAAAGTTTGGACACACCTTCTCATTCAAAGAGGTTGAATTTGTATTATGACAAGAAAAAAGCAGCTAAGTAAAGAAAAACGAGTGGCCATCATTACTTTAAGAAATGAAGGTCAGTCAGTCCGAAAAATTGGGAAAACTTTGAAAGCGTGTCCAAGTGCAGTCACAAAAACCATCAAGCGCTACAAAGAAACTGGCTCACATGCGGACCGCCCCAGGAAAGGAAGAGCAAGAGTTACCTCTGCTGCGGGGAGAATAAGTGCATCCGAGTCACCAGCCTCTGAAATCGCAGGTTAACAGCAGCTCAGATCAGAGAGCAGGTCAATGCCACACAGAGTTCTAGCAGCAGACACATCTCTAGAACAACTGTTAAGAGGAGACTGTGTGAATCAGGCCTTCATGGTAGAATATCTGCTAGGAAACCACTGCTAAGGACAGGCAACAAGCAGAAGAGACTTGTTTGGGCTAAAGAACACAATAAAGAAAACTCTTTGAATGTGTCCAAACTTTTGGTCTGTACTGTATGTTTATTTTAGTTTGTATGCATGTATGCATGCATGTTAGTGATTGATTTATTGACTGATTGCAGAAATGCATTGCCATGTGTATGGACCGGTATATGGATGCCTGGAACACAGTGTCTCGTGCGTACAACTCAAGACTTCAGCGGGAACGAGCGCGTATGTGATGCATGCGTTCTAGCTTGTTCTGCCTTGCCCTGACACTGGTCCCTGGATGAAGAGGTTTTGGGCTGATAACACAATAAGCTGACAACTGACGGCCATCAGAGGAACCAGGATGTCATGAGTTTTATTAGACTTGGAACAATTTCTTCATTCAGTTAATGATTGGTGGACATTTTGTTTGATTTTATAGACTCACTGTAATAAGGTTCAAACCTTAAAATGTTGTAGGTCTAGAAATGAATAGAGTTTGATCAGTGTTTAAAATCCTGTTGTAAGTGTGTGAGCATGTTTGTATAACGCCGGTGTTTGATTGGTCGTGACTGAGCCGATTGTTAGTCAGATAAAGCCTGTGTGCACAGTGGCACTTCTTAAGTTGGACTTGTCCTCATGTGGACGCTTGCACCCTCCCCGTGGGATCGCCGAGTCGTCTCATCTTCCCGTCCTCTGTTCCACAAACCTACTTCCTTTCAACGAGGACAATTCAGGACCATCTCTCTTTTCATAACTGTAGCCTCTTCTTGAGGACGTGCTATGCAGCCCTACTTTCTTACCTGTGCCGAAACAAAATGCGATTGTCACAGGCAGATTCTGGTTTGTCACACAATCTCTTAACTACAAAAGTGGGTTTGTTTAAACGCTGATCACCTCACCATGGATCTTGCAATAAAAGCAGCTTACATTGTGAACGAAGCATGTCAGATGTCTGGGAACAGTTCTGTTTCGCCTCATTTAACCTTTCAAATGACAGCAGACAGCCTCGGGATTCACAGTCTGGGTAATTATTGGCTATTCAATTTTGAAACCTTTCAGTGGTCAATGCATGTGAACAATGTGGTCAGATTCAACTTTATTAGCACAGTGTCATATGTGCACAACATTTCAGCATTTTTTAAACATTTATCAGACAATAAATACATCAAAGCAATGCACATACCTCCATTATCCCATTTGTAATTTGCCCGTTTATTAATTAGTTAAAGTTTTACAGTAGCCCTACTACTCCCAAAAGTTACAGTAATCTGCAATACAAGTAATAAAGTACACCTGCTCCATTCTATATATAAAATTATATTGTAAGAGATTATAGTATGCACACACAGTACCAATCAAAAGTTGGGACACAAGTTTGGGTTTATTTTCTACATTCTAGAATAATACTGGATATTATGAAAACTAGTAAATGATATACATGGCATTAGGTAATTAAGTAACAACAACAACATTGTTATTTTAAGACACAAAGGTCAGCTTTTCTGGAATAGTTCTTGCAAGGACAGTATTGTGTCATGTGCCTTTGCAAAACCCATCAAGCACCATGATGAAACTGGCTCTCATGAAGACAATCCCAGGAAAGCAAGACCAAAGCTTACCTCTGCTGCAGAGAAGTTGTTCATTTAGAGAAACCAGCCTCAAAAATTTTGAATTAACAAACAGCACCTCTGATTAGAGCCAGTATGAAGGCTTTACAGATCATAAGTAGCAGACGCATCTTAATATCAACTGTTCAAAGGAGATTATTGCATATTTTGGCTGCCTTCAGCATTGTTTTATAATGTAGAAAGAAATAAAAATCAGGAAAGATCAAGGAATTACAAGATGTGTCCAGACTTTTGACTGTGTGTATAGAATTTTATAGTAGAAATAATGTAATGATGTCCACATAGTAATAGTAAACCTGAAATCAACAGCTAGTACAAAATTATTGCCATTATTTTAAGTAATACAATTCTTTTTTGACCAGTGTAAAAAAAATATTTATAGCTTAATTATTATTAATTATAGCACTGGATATGTGGCCTGATATCACTATGTTTTTGTATTTTTTGTTTCCGGGGTCATTATGTAGAAAGTCATAAACTCCTGGCAGAAGTGACCAGGCTTTGTACCGAACACGGTTCCAATTGCGATTTCACTGACTGCTGGTAAAGTTACCAATACATAAAATATTTATGCAAGTATGTTCAATCATATTTTCATGTCTTTAAATTTTTGCAGCATAAAACTGAGGGCTAACTATTAATTTCATACGTATATGGACTTGGCTAAAATAAGATACAACAAACAAAATACAACTCACCACATGAGGTCAGCCTTTAATGTTCCCAAACTTCAGTAGAACCAAAAGTTTTAATTTAGAAATAAACAATAAATACCCATAATAAATATGCCGTGTTTCAAGTAAGAATGCAGAAGTAATAGTCTGTACATCTTTAAAATGGGAGGTATGTTGATATCCATTCCCTGATGGCCGTGACCCGTGTATAAACACCAGGGAATCTGTTCCGAGCACAGCCTCGCCCCCAGCTAGTCACCCCAGCTATGAACCAGCGGCCCCGAGGCTCACGACATGCTAAAGGGCCTCCAGAATCTCCCTGCAGAGAAACGATCAGATCTGCAGTCAGACCTTACATCAAACTCCAAATGTTTGACCTCTTCAGTTATTGCTGAATGTAGGTAATGATGAAAATGAGAACTGATGGTTAATCAGTCGAGTCTCACCAGACATGTATCAATGCCACCTTCCATGGATCCAGCACACATCATGTTGGCAGTCAGTTTTCTTCCGTAAGACTGCTGACACTCTGATTGGTCTATTATACCAACTGGAGCTTTCTGTAACTGATTAGTTAGCTTTCCTGCACGCCAAAGAGAAATCAGATTATTAAGCAACCAGCAGTTGATAGGTTTGTTGAGAGATGTACCAACATCTAGCACTGTGTGATGATACTGAGTGAATAAAACACTTCAGGAAGTGCTGTTTCAATAACAGCATGACATGGCATGTTTTGCCATCTCTTTAGAGGAGTAAACAGTTCATAAATAGGAATTCATAAACAGCCATATATATGATGTATGACAGCCATTTCAAAGTGATGTAGATCTAATAAAGAATTTTAATTATTATAACTATAGTCCAGTCACTGTCACAGAAAATGTACTTTCTCACCATCCTCCCTCATTGAACCCCAGCCTGTGATGTAACACTCTGTGCCCCTGAAGAAGCTGTGTGTCGGCGAGGGTAAACACAGAGTCTGGATGGTGTAGGAGCTCGGTGCTGGGATTGAGAGCTGCACCAGGGCCACATCAAAGTCCATGTTGCTGCTGTTGAAGGCAGGATGCTGAATGATCCTCTGTACTGGAATGACCAAAGCTCCCAGTCCAGACCGGACCACCGAGCCTAAGCTCACCGTCCATCCACTGGGGTTTGACTCCTTTCTGATAAACACATTGTGAAATGCTTACAAAAATAAATGTGGACCAAAAAAAAAATGGACCAAGACCATATCCCTGAGTAACATCAAGACTACTAAGCACATGGCTTAGCTTTAGCAAACAAAATGATTTTGTGTTCAGAATCCACATGTCTACCAGGATGCATTGTAGTCTCTGAAGCATAGCTATGCCAAAGGATATTACTTTAAATTTACTGTAATGAAATAAATAAATAAATTAATTAATTAATTAATAAATAAATAAGAAAAATGTAAACAAAATAAGGTTTTCCAATGTGGCGTTCGCAACCTCTAGTGGTTCATGGAGGCTTTGCAGGGAATCACAGGACTGCAAACCCCCGAAAGAAAATACAAACAATAACTCAGGATCAGCCTGGAGCCACGAGGCAGTGTTCACAGCTTTACATTTAATGTTGTAAAAAGTTTGGAAAGCTCTTGTTCTCACTTATGTTACAACAGCATTAAACAATTGCTCAATCCCCCTGAGAAATGAGAAATTACAAATATTCCAATTTGATTGTTTGATGTGCATTTACATGCTCAAAGCGTTTGACCATCGGAAAATATTTTATTTCTGGTTCTTCCCATTGTGGACCATTTAACCTGCAGAACTATAACAGCAGAAGAATAAAAAAGTATTTTTGTCCAACTTTGCCAACAATGCCGTAAAATCAGTAATATGATCATAGACCTAGCGCATTAATATGAAGCTGTAAATGCAGCTGCATTGCTGTCAGGGCTGCAGATACAGAATATTAATCAACATTTTGTGACCAATCAGAACCCAAAATTCACCAGTGATGGGGTGTAAGCCTTTTAGCACGACTTCAGTGATAAATGTAACCTAAATATTTGAATGACTTTAGCTTATATATCAGTGTTTTTTAGTGTGATATCACTGCTAATGTTTATGTAAGTCATAAAAAAAATGAGTGTTATATAAAGTGTTTGTTTCCTTAAAGCCTGATGTACCTGGTGAAGCAGTGAGCAGCTGTAATGAGCCATTTGCAGTGTATAAGAGTGGCACCACAGCGATGTAAACGCTGGAACTGTAGACTTGCCACCCATGGCCACTCCCCTCGACGGGCACTCATACCTCCCACAATTCTCTGGTGGCCGAATTCAGGTCGCTGGCCACAGTCTGTAGAGAGAGATCATGAAGTAAGATTGATGAAGTGTTTATTCTCATGTTCATTAACATGTTATGAACAATCATTTTTTCTGTAATGATTTTTCTTGTGTTTTTTTATTTATTTATTTTTTATATACAAGTGTTGTTCTTTTCTATAACATAAAACTGACCACAGTTTTTTTCATCAGCTTCATTAGAGCAGTCCGCGACTCGGTCACATTCCGGGTTGATCTTGCTGATACACACTCCAGCACCACAGTTAAAGTTTCCACTGCAGTTTACAGCACCTAAAAACATATTTATTTTAGCCTTAAATTAACTCATTCACTTTCAGGGTTGCAGCAGATCCATAGCTTATCTTGAAAACACTGGGTGTGTGGCAGAAATACACCCTGGCTACACATTCACACCTAGGGTAAATTTATCTTAGCCAAGCCAACTACTGTTGTGTTTTTATGGTCTTGGGAGGAAAATGAAAGTATGCATAAGCTTTGCCCAGACAGTAACCCAAGCTCTGGTTCCAACCAGCGACCCAGAAACCGTGATGCAGGAACACTATAATGTATGCCATGCATCCTCTTCTCAGCTATAAATTGTTTGTTAAAACTATGTAAAGATACAGTGGCAAGAAAAAGTCTGGATTTCTGGAGTACTTACTTGAACATAATACAACCCGAATTCCGGAAAGGTTTAAACGTTTTTTGAATAAAATGAAAACAAAGAATTTTCAATCATATGAGCCAAAACACATTCCACTGTAACTAAAGCGCTATCATGCCAAAAAGGAAGCTATACGTGAACATGGTCCAGAAGCGGCGTCGTGTCCTGTGGGCCAAGGCTCATTTAAAATGGACTGTTTCAAAGTGGAAAAGTGTTGATCAGACTTTGATCAGATGAGTCCAAATTTGACATTCTTGGAAATGCTGCAAATCACAGCCGCTGTGTCCTCTGTGCTAAAGAGGAGCAAGACCTTCCAGCATGTAATCAGCTTTCCAGAATTCGGGTTGTAATAGCCAAACACATTCTGCTGAAAAAAACAACATGCCAGGTTGTACTTTATGTTTCTTTCTTGAAAGCATTTGTTGCCACCTCACAACCACCATCGTGACAATTATTTTTCTACAACAGCATGATATGTTATTATGTATTTAATATATTTTTCTGTTTATAGTTACATTTAAGGTTGTGGAACACCCATGAAATAAGTTACTTCCTGTTGTCACTTACATTATAGGAGCTATACACAGTTGTTTCCTCACCAGCCTCTCTTTTGTATCTTTCATCTTGTCAAGGTACACCAAGAAATCACAAAATGTAAACTCCCCTGTCTTGAAGAGTCAGAAAACTTACAAACTTACAAATTTTCCTCTGACACATTGTGAAGAGACCAGAATCTACTATGTAACAATGTTGTGACATTCCTACCGGTACTGGTACTCCCACTAGGAGTTGAAGTGATGGCCACAGGAGTTGAAGCGATGGCCTTAGCACGAAGGATTGCAGTGTTTGTTGCGCTGCGAACCGTAGGTCTTTCCACCATGCTACGGGGCTCTGCATGGCTCAGGATCCAGTTGCGGAGGACAGTAACCCTGGAGTACACTCCCGGCTTGTTAATTTGCGCACATCCCATTCCCCAACTGACTATACCTGCCAGGAAGAAGCGGCCAGTGCTGCTTTCACACACTAGCGGACCTCCTGAGTCTCCCTGTGTGAACAAAATGGTGCTGCTTTAAATAAAGTACTAATACGACTGCAAAAAGGCCTATAAACTTACTTACTACTTAATTACTAATAGTTATGTATTAGATTCTGTCTTTGTCATTTAGTTATACTAGTTGCTTAACTGGATCTTTTTATCGAACAAATTTTATGTAAGTGGAGCTTTACAGTTAAATATGGATAACAATGAACAGAAACCTGACAGGAGTCGACTTTTCCCTGTAGAAAGCCAGCACACATCATGGTTCTGGTGATGGTTCCTCTGTACACAGTTGAACTGTTACACACTTTCGAGTCAATGATCTTCACTGAGGCTTTTTGGAGCATTGAAGGCACCTGGCCTGCTCAAACACACACACAGAGCCAGAACGAATGTTAAAAATATCTTTTAATCTAATGCTATCTCTTAGTTAACATCAATTTTAACTTACAAGTAACCAGATAAAAAGCTAGCTATCTAGTTTAGGTTTAATATAATAAGATAATGTTAAATTCAGAGAAGTATTATCGATCATGAGGACAACTTCTTGCTTGGGATCCACATTCATGCAGTGTTTAACTCCAGCCATAATTTAATAGCTTAAAGCCTCTTGGTTTTGCTAAATAAATCAAGAGTAAGCATGGCACTTCGGTTAAATCTGATTAACCCATGGCAAACCTGAACCTGTAGCATTTCCATAATTGTTCAAATAACATATGTTAGCATGCAAAATTATGACACAAATGACATTACTGACATTATAAATAAGTAACTAGCTCTTTAATTAAATACTACTACTTGTTAGCTAAGCCAGTCCTAGGTATGTTCCTAAGTAAACCAATTAATTTAAAAGATTAACTACATATTGATTCTGCGGTTATAGGCATACCAGGCTTAATGCCTAACTGTCTTGATTTAGTTGCACAACATTTCAAAAGTTAGCCGATTGTTTGTTTACTTGCAAGTTGTTTAACATTACAATAACATTAGAATATATAGGGTTTAATATTACAATATGGAAATCTGTCATTTTTCTACCATTAGTGACATGATATATTGGTGTAGATAACAAGTAGATATTATGTAAAATATGCTGAAATATTACAATTTAAATAAAAAAAATACAAGAGTTCTACCTTGTTGTGTCTACAAGTGGGTTAAAACAATGCTTGATTCAAATCTTTTTCCCAAAATTTTCTTATCAAATTGCTAACGCTCACACCACCAATACAATGTTATAATGGGTTTAATCCTGTTCGCTTTACATTTTTAATGTTGGAAAATGGATGAGGTGGTTATATAAGGAACATTTTGCAAAGCTTCCCCCCGGTTCATCTCTAAGGGTTAGTGGACCTTCCGTGAGCAGATTTTATTACCCCTCATCTCCACTCACTGCTGTCCTGTTTGATGGCTCCCCAGCCAGAGATGATGCAGTCTTGTCCAGGGCTGAAGACGTGAGATGAGGACGGGATGCAGATGGGCTGGATGTAAGGAGTGAAAGTCAGAGACTTCTCCAGCTCTAACACACTCACGTCACTGTCTGAGTTCAGAGGGTTATAATCTGGAGAGACGATCAGGGACTTGATATTCACTGTTATCGCTTCTTTCTCCACACCAGTCACTACACTTGCTCCAATCAGTGCAGTCCAGTCCCTTGGGTTTTTACTTCTGCAGGTAACAGGAGAGTCTTGTTTAATATGGCTTTTAAAGAATAAAAGAATAAAGGAGTGTGTGGTTTAGTTGTTAGGTGAATCAGCAGTTTAGAGATCAATTGTTTAATCGAACATCAAACACACACCTAACAGATCTAAACCTATAATGAATCTAATAGCCTTCACCTAAATGTGGCTTGTTGTGTTCACACTTTACTGAATTAAATGTGTTCCCACATCTCCAATAAATTGTATGGAATAGGTATTTCTACCTGCAGTTATTTTTTCGGTTTTGGTGATTGCGAGTGATTTGGTGTTTGAGGGGTTAGAGTTTAGTGGTATAGTTAGTGTTTCAATAAAATAATAGTTTTAGTTCAATGGTTAAAGACATGTTGGTTTGTTGAAGAGTTTACTGGTTTAGGGAATTAGTGTTTTAGTAGTTCTACAGTTTAGTGTTTGAAGGGTTTTGTAGTACAAGATAGTGGCATATTGGCATAGTGAATGTGAGTTATTGGTTTCATGTTTTGTTGATTGAGGAGGTCCGTAGTTCAGTGGTTTAGTAGTTTAGGTATTTAGTGGTTCAGTGGTTTAGTAGTCAAGAAGCATAATGATTAAGGTGTTAAATACAGTGGCGTACTGTTTCATTGGTTGAAGTGTTTTATTAGTTATGTGGTTGAATGTTTTGTCATTCAGTAGTTCTGTGGTTACATAGTTCATGGGTTTTGTAGATAAACTTATAATATTTAACATTTTTAATTTTAATATGTTTAGTATTAAAATGGATGATTTGTTCAGGGTGCCAGTGTTTCAGTGTTTGACTTATTTAGTGGCTCAGTGGTTGTGGGGTTTAGTGGTTAAAGGGATTTAATAGTTGATGGATATGCTGATTCAGAGGTTTAATGGTTAATGTGTTTAGTATCGTAGTTGTTGTTGATAGGTACTGGCCTCTCAAAACAGTGTGCAGCGCTGACCAGCCAACGGCGATTGATGATGGAGGCTCCGCAGGTGTGATGACCCTGGAGTCTCAGACTCACCTGCCAGGGCAAATCACCATGATGGGCATTTTCACCCCCAACAACACGACTGTCAACCACCAGCTTCCTGCCACATGCTGCTCATCACAGATGACATGGATTCACATAAAAATAATTTAGTTATAATTTTAGTGATAGACTGTATATCTTTTTCTCCAATAACAATTTTAGAAACCCTTTTTAAAATAAATTTTTTACTCAAATAAAATGTGGGTCAATTCTCCATCAACACAAAAATGATGCATAATCAAGACAAATACAGTACTATAGAAAAAAAACTTTAAAAAAATTCATCTTTTGACCTGATATTTCTTCAGAAGCTGTTTAGATAATATGAGAGCAATTAAAAAAGCAAGGGATGGGTCTACAAATTACAACGCTATTGCATTCAGAAAGGACGATGCAAACTTTTAAACAGATAAAATATAGTAGATCTGTTCCCTCAGTGATATAACATAATCATAACACTATTGTGCCGTAATCAAAGTTAAACGTGGTTCATTTTTTTTTAGGCCAAGCAGGGTAAACAATTAATTATTAGTCGTTTTCAATGATTACTTTTTATTAATCTTAATTATTAAGTATTAGATAAACATTTCTTATTAGTGATTTTACATTAAATATAATGAATTAAATAGGGGTCATCTGTGACTAAGATGAGTAACTCATTTATTCATGCACATTATAAATATAATTGGTACTCATTATAATTTTGAAAAAGTGAAGTTTTGAGGCATTTTTATGACATGAAGCAGTGAATGATGAAATGATCTAATATACTAGTGTTATATATGGAGTAAATGCTCACAGCAGTATGCTTCCCCTGATACATCAACACACTCCCCACTGGCACAGGTTGACGTGTCATTAGAACAACTACCTGAAATCAAGAAAAATTATTATGCAATGACATGAGCTTTAGAACAGTGAAGTGGTGGGAGAACTGATGTGTAAACTGAGAGCAATGTTTATGCAAATGAAACGGAAAATGATTTGATCAATAGAAGTAAGAAAAAGGGTTAATTTCTATTTACACTCATGGTTTAAAACTTTATATTAAGTCCCAGATATTGGTTCCTGATTGCAGTTGCCAAACAGACGACTGTTCCTGAGGTATTACGTGGCACTGCATGATTACAATTTGCCTTTTGCAAATAGGCAGCAGCAATCACAGAGTAGATCCTTCTTTGGCAGATTTTGATGCAATAAATCTGATATAATTTTAATGGGAAAGAATCCAGAAGAATCAAAACTGCACTTTTAAAAGGATGTTGAGGAAAAGTATAATGCAATTCATACTTACTTGCATTAGCATTGACTTCTAAGAAAGACTTTCCACTAGCACCTAAAAGCAGCAAAGCAGAAAATAACAAATTATATGAGAAATAAATAAATAACTATAGTCTTACCTTCTGTTTCATCATAAATTTAAACATGCAAATGAGCCTCCAGTATATGAGGTGGTCTGTTCCTTATAGCGCTACACTGTTGAATTCTGAAATATGGTCCAAATGTGCTGATTCATTTCCTGTAATAGCTGCTCTGATAATAGTTCTGGCCATAAGCAGATTCATCTTTATAGTAACATTAATGAATCTTCTATATCAATTGTGCTGTACAGGGTCACAGGAAGCTTGCAGCCTATCCTAGGAGACTTTGGGCACGTGGCAAGGTACACACTGGAGGGGGTGAGGGAGCAGATCTCTCACACGCACACGCGCACACACACACACGCACACACACACGCACACACACACGCACACACACACACACACACACACACACACACACACACACTAGGCAATTTGGGATGGCCAATGAGTCTAATCTGCATGTCTTTGGCCTATGGGAGGAAACCGGAGGACTCAGAGGAAACCAATCAAACACGGGGAGTAAACGCAAATTACAAACACCCTGGAGGTGCGAGGCCACCGTGCCACCCTTTATAGTAACATGCCTGTTTGTAATCTTTTAAAAATCTCATTCACCGGGACGTTTGGTGAAGATATTATTTTGAGTTTTCTGACATATTAAACGGAGGAGTTTATACTTTGTGGAGTTTTTGAGATATGACAAGCAACAATGTTTTAAGGAGCGAGAAAAGAAACAGGGAATGACTCTGTATAGCATCTATAGCATAAGTGAGTACAGTAACTAAATTCATTACACAAGTGCAACATGCTCTTCTTTCTTTGATGAAATTGCTGTAGTATAAGAGAAACTAAATGATTTAGGTCCCAGAAATTGCTTTTACCCAGAAGGACGATGCTCTGAATTTCTCCAAACTCAGGAACGCTCAGTGGCTGTGGGCTGACTAAAGCCTGAAAGCCATTTTGAATCTGCTCCTGGATGAAACGGTCAGTGTCCTCAGCAAATTGGATTTGAAATCTGGACACTTTGAAGACCAAACGGATTGTCGCCATCACATTATTACTGATGTTCCTGAAACACACACCAGCATACGGGACAAAATAAGGGTACTTCCCAAATACCAGTTATAGAAAGTTATGGAAATATGTTATGTGTATTATGCCTACCCATATGCAACGATGTGGCAGGAGACAAAATGATGTGCAATCGATGATGTGAGGAAAATATTTTGCATCTGTAGAAAAAGTGGAAAAAGATTCAGGTGAAAATGCATATTATATAATAGAATTGCATATTATGCATGAATAACCTTTACTTTGTAAATATATGTAGCAGTAGCACATGATGTGCATTTTTTGTGTTTCCTACAACTATAAACAGATAAAAAAATATATGATTACTCATTCTTTAATAAATAGAAAAAAGCTTATCAAAACCCCCCTAGAAACAGGGTGAAACATTTTAAGGTTATAACTACAGTTCAGGTGTCCAGACATTCAAAATAATGAAATGAAATAAGAACATTTACATCAAGGTTCTTTAACTCCAGTCCCGGAGGCCCGGTATCCAAAAAGGTTTGATGATGTTTCAGCTCCAACACATTCAACTGATCTGTCAGTTACCAGGGGGAGCTTAGGTGTTGATAAATTACAGACTGTGCTGGACAGGGGCTCCCTAGAACACGAGTTCAAAAACTCTCATTTACATTCTCAGCTTTTTTCTCTGTCATGCTCCTACTGTACCTTTGTTTCCAAAGTGGCTGTCAGGATTAAAGTAAATGCAGACATTTTATCCTTGAGGTCAGGTTTGTACTGTAGGCCTTTTAACTCCACTGTATCCATGAAGTAATGCTCCTTCTGCACTGTATATGCTTAACATAATAAACAGAAAAAAATCTGCATTATTCATATAAAGGAATAATCCAGCTCCCCAAGAAAGTACATTTGTTTCTCATTAACCCACATTTTACAATGCAGTTAGAGCTTAATATTGATAATAAGATTAAACCAAGATATTTAGCACCATTCACACTTTGTGTACATATAAATCACCCCATAGAGACGCACATTTAGCTATTTGGTGTCTTGTTGTTGTAGATTCTAATGCAATATTGTTTAAAAACATGGGCAAAAGGATATCAATAATATAAAATACAGTAAATACAGTAGCAATACATTTTTTTTCTCAGAACAACTGCAGTGGGCCCTGAGCCACCTCAGCTGGGGGTCATCATTCACAGATGTACAGCATTCTTTAAATAGTATTGCAGCATTCACATATTTCACTGCGGGTAAACGTCTCATTACTGTACTATGCGTGAAGCCTTCTGTAAGGGTCAATCAGTTTTATGCCTTCATGCACCATAGATTTTATCACAAGTCCCAGTTTGACTTGAATGCCCCTCGTATTGACAAGGGAAGATTGTTAAAAGTTGACAGCTAACGTCATAGACTAATTTGCATATTGATTGAATCATTAGGATTGTACATGAAACCTTAACAATGGAAGCTTTTATGATGGTACAGATAATAGCGTTTTATCAGAATAGAAAATAACAAATTCTAACTAAATTACTCGAATAAATAAGTCATACATACAAAATTCTATTATTTAATTAATAACAGAAAAAATACGGCAGCAGTCATTAGGAGTCAGGAAAGAGACACAAAGGAAATGATTGCAGATGGAGTAATTCACTTTTATTAATATAAATACTGCACAGAGTTTTAAAGTGGGAGCAAATAAGTGTGCAGGTGGACAATCAGTGGTGGGTGGTGAACAATGGCGATCACTGATTATGTAAGGAAAATATTGGCTTGAGCAACCATGTCTTAGTCAGGATGGGGGAATGAACCTGTGTTCTCAACTTGTACAGACAACAGTGATGTGAGTTGGACTGTGGGTAACATCTAAAAACCTAGTCACTGTACTAGCACTACAGGCCAGACCTAGCTATTTGGCTGTGGCCTGAACTCTAAAGGAGGTGATGTACTATACATTAAAGTAAACATGTATCACAAAACAACCATGTAGCTAATCCACCAAGTTTGAGTCAAAAAGAGGTGCATTCTGTATGTTTCATTTTGGTTCATTGATGCCTTAAAAAATGTAGTCACTATATGAGATTTTCAGTTTATCTACCTTTGTTAATAACAAAGGTTTATGCACTGCATCACTCACCTATCACAACACCCACAAAAGCACAGATGATGAAAAACACCATGATGCTGCAGAGTGTAACATACGCGCACAGAGAGGAGGATGAGACGGGAGGAGGATCAGCTTCAGGCCAGTTACTCCGCTGCTGCTTCATGTCTTTATAAGTGTACAGAAATCTGAACCTCCGAGACCTGGAACACAAATAAGTTTCAGTGGGCTACAGTTTCATCCTGATCTTTACTGCATTGTTATGCTGCCTACTCACACCTTGCAAAACACTGATAGTATTTCAGCTCCACTGTCATAGCCTCGAAATGCTCATTCTGAATGAATGATCCAGTACGAAATGAAATGGACATAATGTTCCCTTTACATTACGTCATTAATTAATCAGACACGTACATACAGTATTTGCTTAGAAAAGAATAAAACACAATGTATGTAAATTAAGCAATTATTGTTCTGATAAGGAAAAATCTTTTTTATGTATTTAAGAATGATTGTACATGAAGCATCTGTTGTGAAAGTGTCTATGAATAAGCTGCTACTACAGAAATAACATGTTAGAATAAAGACATTAATATTATCCTGTGATTTGCAGATACCTCTACTGTTATTGGAAATTAATCAACACTTTCTGATCAGTCAGCATTCAACAGCTGAACTATAGCTGAATATCCAAAAAATCCCTGTAATAAACACCCCAAAATCTTTATATAATTCCATCAAATAAAATTTTTAAGTTGCAGTTTCAGAGTTTTAGTTTTTGTCTGCATCATTGTCAATGTTCTGCTACTCTTCCACCTTCAGGCCTGACGGGGTGGACCTAAATTAAACTGCATTAAGAAAAAAAAAAGTGATTCCAGCATTTAGCTAAACAGCTCTTTGTGTATCCTAAAGCAGTAAAATATACAAGTCTGTTATGGCAGCTGCTGCATAATAGCTTAAGAGGAAAAAAGACAACTGCAAATGAGGCTTTACAGGTTATGAATGCATTATAACAGGTTATGAATAAATTCACAATGTTATAATGTGTTTATGAGTTAATTGATATATTAAACATAGTATTCACAAATGAACAGAAAAACAAAAGCGTTTTGTAAAACGTGTTTTTTAGATATGGTGTTATGAATATTTATAATCTATCATGTTTACATTGCATAATACAAACAAAATCTAAATTATGTCTTATGACTGCATTATAAGCTGATTTTAATGTGTTTATGGCTTTTTATAACTGCAACCTTCAGATCAAGCATCATCCTTTTTTGTTAGTTTCTTTGGATTATAAGCCAGCACTGTTGCGAAAGTTATGCATTATGTAGTTATTTTTTCAGCGTTATATGCACACAACCTGTATTTGAAATGGGTCCATTTTCACTGAGTATTTAATTCCAGGCATTTAAATCAGAAAAAAGACATATGTTTAAAATCCTTGCTTATTATTCAATTATTCCTATTACAAATATTTATCACTACAGTAACTATTAACATTTACTGTAGAAGACTGAAGGATGAGTTTGAATGTAGTCATAGTGTGGGATATGTGATTCCTGATCCCTAAAACAGTGCCCTTTGTCCTAAGGATATCTGTGTCATCAAATGAGCTTGACATTTTGGAGAAATCGGTACACTGCAAAAATGCAATTCTTGCATGTAAAAATGTCTTCAGTCAAATGCATCTAGGATTTTCTATTATAGGATGACAATAAACCAAATATAAGATTATTAAAACAATTATACCTATATGTTACACAGAAACCCAAAATAAACTCTTTTTTTTTTTTTCGGTTACATGAAAAGTGAAGATATGTAAATACTTCACAAGGACAGAATCACAAATGTGATGTTTTTTTCTAAGAAATTGAGCCCTTACGAGAAATAATTATTACTCACCGTTGAAGTAATGGCATTGACGCCTCTTGTTAAAAAAGTGGTCAAATGCTGAACCTGCTCCTTAAGTCCAGTCCTTCTTTTGGGTGTGGAACTAAGTGAGACAATCAAGACTATCAGATATCCGACATCCTCCTCCCTGCAGCCTGAGCTCCTACAGCCTAAAGCAACAGGAGCATCTTACAACTTTACACTAGACACACCCTCTAATCTTAATGCTGTCTTTGTAAGGAACTTCCATTCAGATAATGAATCCTTTAGCTCATTAATGCTGTGCCTACCCCTGAATTTTTACTTAAGCTTAACTTCAATTATCACAAAGAAATATTCCCCAACTTTTTAGATTTTTAACAAGTAAATAAATACATTTTGTGAGGACCAAGTGTGTAACCAACTCTAGATTATCCCACTAACTTGCTCCAAACCCTGGCATGGAAGAGTCAATAGAAAAAAAGTTATTTCAGTCAGAATTCCAAGTCAGGAACTTGGGCATCATCCATTTTCTCTGACAAAACCTGATGTTACAGTAATATGGCGGTAGTCATCAAAGAATTTCCTTTAAATTATTTTCTACTTAATAAAGCATGACTTTAGATGAGTAGCTTTGGGTTGTAAAATAGTTTAACAACTTCAAATTGGATTCAGGATGTTATTCCATTAAAACCAATAAACAACTGCAACTATCTTGGATCGCAAAAAATGCAGTAATAATTAATATAAATCTCAGTAATACGTTTGAGTTAGTCAGAGAATAATCATACAGATATGGGGTTACTCTAGAAATCCATACATTTAAGCTGAAGCACTGAAACATGTTTAGATCAGAACTGGGGAAAATAGACTTCTGAGTATAATAGATTGAAAGACTGTTTTAAGCTTGCTTTTATAAGGTTTCAATGACAATGTTTAGGCCTATCTGCACATAGAGTTGGGACACATGCTGGGTGGAGTGGATTCAAACAAGTGCTCAAAATGTTTGCTTAATTAATACCTCAGTTGTTTCAAAGTCTCTTTTTTGTTGTACAGCTTTTAAGAGATTATCACAAATGCAGGTTCTGTTGTTAAACAATGGAATGACCAGCCTCTTTTTTTCTTTTTTCTTTTTAAATTAGCAGCCGATTTACAGAGCATAAGAACTTTTTGACTCTATTCTCCAAATATATAGAACATCCTACCTCTTTATTCAACACACACTATCTACCCACCTTTGGAAGTGGGGGGTGGGAAATCACATCCTCTTACATGGGATTTGTGTAATGTGTGAGCTGTGAAAAAACATGAAGCTATCATAATCACATTGTGCTATGTCCTTGCTAAGTATTTTTATTTTCCTTAGCAATGAAAACAACAACCAGAATAAGAAAGCACTAACTCCAGAAATCTTACGAATGTCCAATTTAATTATGGTATTAAAATAATGAGTAAAAATAAAGTTAGCAGGAGGTATAGTCACACATAATGAGACTACATAATGTGATACAGTTTAATTCAAACCCATATTTAGAAAACAAACTAAAAGTTCTCCTGAGTGAAGTTACAAACAGGAAAAAATGGACTATTTTACACATGATGACATTTGACATCCTCAAATTTGGATGCAACACAAACAATCGCTCAACCAAAATTTCTTGCAAAAAGCAAACACAATCCCGGTATGTGTGAGAGAGGAAGAGTAAACGTGTTAGCCGTCCTGCTGCTGTATGAAGGGGTTGGGAATGGCCTCCATGCCGTCTTGAGGACAGATGAGGACGACAGCCGTTCCTCGACACACGACCAAGCCAAGCTGCCTGGTGTCCTCTGTCAGTTTATACTGATCATCAGGGTCTACACATACACAAAAAAGCCATACTGAAGACATAACGGACTATATTTCCATCATCTATATTGGTCATAAGTTTAAAAAGTACATTTTATTTGGGAAGCGATTTTTTTTCTCTGGTTTTATAAGCAATAAATGTTTATGAATTTGGTCATGCTAATAGAGGAATGTTATCCAAGAGCCTGGATGCTGTGGCGTACTTACCACGCATGTACTCAATTGTACCGTCTAACACCAGGTTCAGCAGGGGATCAAACCCTTTCAGGACGCCGCTTGCTATGCAATGAAAGAAGATTTGTATTAAAAGTTATATATAAAACAGTAAACAAATGTAAACTCAGTGAACGACACTTGTCACGCAGTTGTGGTGGCTTAAAATTGACTAGGTCACAAAAATGCATCATCCCACAAACACTCATGTGCATATGTGAAATACATACACTACTGCTAATAAATAAATACATTAAGAAAACATTTACTGGTTACTTACAAAAGAAACCATGATCCTAAAAAAGAAGATAAACATGGATGTAATACCTAACATCAGATCACGTACCTTCACGTCCACCTTGGAATTTTACTCGGATGGTTTTGTCGATGTATTTTGACAAGTCAAATATACTCTCTTTCTTCTTCTTCTCTTTATCCTGTAACAGCACAGAAGCAGTCATGACTTAACAGGATTTAAAATCAAAGTAATGTTCCTGTAATGTAAAGGCTAATCAAATTAATTGTGGTACTTCAGTGCCTCTTTTTACTTGTAAACAAAGCATGAGGTGTGACTGACATATGCTACTGTGTGGTACAAAGTCGTCATGGGGGGTGAAGAAGAAAAAAAAAAAAGTAATCTGGCCCCTTTTCACGACTAATAACTTAAGCAGACAGGAATCTGCGCTCTGTGAAAACATCAACAGAACCTCTCTCAATTCAAATGGCTTGTACTACAACATGTGCACAGTAAATACAGTCACAGCAACACAAAACCTGACATATCCGTCCCCGATAGACTGCATGAGTCTAAAGCCTGGGGCAGAAGGAGATCAGCCCCAGAGTTCACTTTTATGCTCCTTTACGCCACTTTGGGTGTTGGCTGTCGATGGTCATGATGAGGTTCAACAGCAGTCCAAAACTAGCAAAACATTTAACAGCAAATACGTTGATGTGGGCGGCATGGTGGCACCATGCCCTCACAGCTCCAGGGTCCGGGTTTGATTTCCGCCTCGGGTCTGTGTGGAGTTTGTATGTACTCCCTGTGTTTTGGTGGATTTTCTCCCACAGTCCAAAGACATGCGGATAACGTCAAGTCTTTCAAATTGCCCGTAGTATGCTCCAAAGGATTGGCACCCAACCCAGGGTGTACCCCTTCTTGTGCCCAAAATATCCTGCGATAGGCTCCAGGGCCCCATAGGACCCTGTGTACAGAATATGTGGTATAGATGATAGATGAATGAACGAACGAATGAATGAATAATCTGATATGAAACCAAAATATAAATGATAGTTGCAAGCAATGATGAGCAGGCCCAAGAACCCTGCACCATCATCCCCCCGGTGCTCCAGAAAGACAATGGGCACATGCTTTTAAAGGCGACATACAAATACCATTATGGCAATTTTAGAGAGGGGGGGGGGGGGATTTTATTTTTAGATCTCCAAAAATCCCCAGATGCTGGAATAAAAATGCATCACACTATGATGCCACTCAATATAATGCCACACAAAGTTATTAACCACTTTTCAGCACAAGTTTGTTATGAATGTTATGACATACTGTAGGCCTTATGTCATAGTGCTTGGGCCCTAACTAAATAACTATATGCTAACATTTATACCAGCCGACCATACAAGGGAAAACTGCATCTCAATTTAAATTTTCTTTTTGAGCACTATAAGGTGCGCAGGATCCTCTTGGAGTTTTCAGGGGTCTTAACATGCTCAAAAACTCATGAAACTTGGCAGACAGGTTGGAATCTGCTGCCATCAGGATGCCTGAGAGTCTTGTGGCCCAGGGCCCCCACACGAGATTTAGCTGTATAGCTCATACACACTTTCACATAGGCACACGATACTTGGTACACATTTAGAGCTCATTGAGCCAAACGACTTTCGCGCTGCATGTCCTGGGCTCAACTCAACAAGAGGCCGATTATTTTGGGTCATTTGCAAAAACGCACCCGATGGATTTTTATATACTCCTCCTAAGTAATTTATACGATCGCCACCAAACCAAGCCGAAGAGATCTAAAGAAACTGAGGATGCAAAATTGCGGAGGGATTTTCGATATCTCAAACAGGCCAGCCGTGATAATGTCTTAAACTTGCACCAAAAAATGATTAATAACTTTGTGTGGCCTCATATTGAGTGACATTATATTCAATGACACGTTCAGTGACATCACATTCAGGAACATCATAGTGTGATGCTTATTTTCCAGCACCTGTGGCCTATTGAACACAAAAACATCACAAATGTTAACACACACTAACGCACTCAACAAATATTTAGAGCACAAACTGACATTAGCCCTGTATAGTGTGTGATGTGTGCAGGTTGTGCGATGCAACCTTTTTCGAGGTCTTAACACACTCGAATAACAGGTTGTGCGGTGCGCCCGAGGTAGCGATGGCACAGGGTGCTTGGGACCGTCATCGTTGCTTGCAACTATATTAATTTCATTCATTTACATAATCATAATAAAAAATAAAAAGCCTAACTTGAAAATAATAAAATGTTTGATGTAAAAATTAATTGAAATTTTTTTTTAAATAAAAGCATTTTCAAATTTGAAAAAAATTATTTATTTTTTTCAAAACTAGTAAGCAACTAAACACCAAACTGCTTCACGTTTCAGGACTGTTCAGTAACTAACACAAACATACATGGGATATATGGGATTAAATAATAATAATAATAATAATAATAATAATAATAATAACATTCACATTACACACTATACACTGTTAGCTCGTATGCTAACCGACCATTCACTTACCGTAGCTAAAGCTCCGAAACGGATAACTTAACTTATCAAATTACATATGAACTCGAGATTGTATAAATATTTAAGCGCTGTCTTACTTACAAACACAAAAATTTTACAAACTTAATAAACGCGACTTAAACAGAAAGCGAGCATGATACTCACCGCCATGTTCAAACCGCTTCTTCCAGCGCCGCTGTCTGCTTCACCTTTCACCCCTGACGTTCCACCAATCACAACCTGGGCTGATTAACCTCATTTTCCTGTGCATTTTAAAAAATATTTCTAAAATTATTTTATTTTATTTTTTTAATTAACTATTAATTACTATGCCATTACTGTGGCATTTGTGTCTATTTTTGTTGACTCATAAGCTAAGCTCCAGTGACGTTTCAAATATACTGCAATGTTGTTTATTGGTGCACTAGTTAGTGTGTGTGTGTGTATATATGTGTGTGTGTGTGTGTGTGTGTGTGTGTGTGTGCGCGCGCGCGTTTAGATATTATATAAAGTGAATTATTGTAACCTTTTAGAATTTAGTTCACAAAGGTGCATCAGCAGGAAATCACTGCTCTGTTTTTGCTCCATAAATTTTATCCAAATATCATGTTTACCTGGTTATCTAATAATACTAATGTTAATAATATCTAATAAATTCATAAAGGATAAGCGAATTAATTTATCATAACTTTTATAACATACAAGAATATTTTTTTATATATATGTCATAACTTACACCAGTATTTCTCCTCACTGCTCGGATTCCATGGGCTGTGCTTTATTACACGCTTCCTGAACTCGGATTGGAACATAGCCGTGTTTTTTTCGTTCCTATTAACGGTGTCGTCACTTCCTGTTGGAACTTCCTGCCTGTCGGCCATTAGCGGGAGGCGAAGCGCCAAACTCGAACTCTACCGTTGACGCAGAAAATCTGTGGCTTAAAGTTGAAGCAGGAATACGGTTGCGGATTATTTTTTGTTCTTTATTTAAATTTTCTGATGTAAAACAAAAATGACGGATTTGCTTTTTAACAAGACTTTGCTAGTGCACGTGAAGTGTAAAGACTGCGACGACAGGTAAATACAACGTTTTTTTTCTTGTTGCTTTATTGATGCTAATGCTATTGCTAACAGTCGCTAACAACAAGCTATAGCACCAGTTCCGCTGCTCGCGCTCAGTCCGGGTAGAGTCATCAGCACGACCCGGAGATCCAGATTAAAATACACTGCATTAAAGAATTCACAGATTATGTTTAAGGCCACGTCTTAAAAATATTTTTTTTCTGCCATCACTGATTAATAAATCACATATGCAAGTGAATCGGTTGAATGTTTGCGTATTAGGCAGTCACTTAATTCATATTAGTTAAAATATAATATTTGTGTAATATTTCACGTTACAGAAATTCTACTTGATATTTATTAAAGATGTTCTAAATAATTAGCAAGATCAGTCATTATTGTTGCCGTTTTATTGTAACAACACACTTGGTTGTCAGACCTTCACGTAACTGTTTAGTTATTTCAGGATTTAAGTGATTTCATATTGCATATATTTGGCATATAGTGAGTGTATTGGAGAAGGATAACTGGGTAAACTGAGTGTTTACAAAAATGGTTAAACGGGGTATGTCATTAAGCCAACTTGTATGTATAAACACACAATCAGTTAAAAGTTTGGGCACACATAATTTCAAGGTCTTTTCTGATGAAAATTTTTTATACATTGAAAAATTACAAAAAATCCAATAATGTCCTCTGAACCGTTGATAATGAGATGTCTGTTACTTTTGCTCTGCATACCAGCTTTAATGTGAGGTGCTGTTAATGGGTGATTTTTTGAGGCTCGTAACTCTTAAGTTAACTTATGCAGAGACGTTAAGAGGTGAGTTTTGGTCTTGCTTCCCTGGAATGGTCTCCCTGAGAGCAAGTTTTATCATGGTGATTGATGGATTTTGTAAATGCAGTTGACAATACTGTTCTTGCAAGAACTATTCCAGAACAGCTGACCTTTGTGTCTTAAAATAACAAATGACTTTTGTTGTTACTTAATTACATAATTCTATGTCTTATTTCATAGTTTTGAAAAAATCTAGTATTTTTCTAGATTGTAGAAAATAAATTAAAACTTCTGTCCAAACTTTTGACTGGTATTGTTTGCATGTTTATATACACACAGTACTGTGCTAAATTAATGTTTTATTGCAACACACTGCAAAGTGCCTAAAGGTACAATTTAAAAATTGGTTGATTATGTAACGACCTCAGAGGCAAACTCATTATTCCTCTCGTCTCTTTCCATCACTCAGCATTCACCAGTATACTGATCACTGGCCTGATCATCAGTATCTGTTTCTCACTGGTTCATGCTTTAAGTTGAATGTTTTTATGTTTAAACGATTTATAGGTCACTCTGTGACTTAACAAACAAAAGAAAGTATTTCAGAATCTGATTAGGTATATGTTTTCAGGTGGACTGAAAATGAGAGCCATAAAGTCCTTCAGGAAGCCTGTAGAACTAATCCTTAAGACTACATAAAAAATTTCAAGAAATGCTGGCTCTTTGGAAGCAAAATATGAATATGTTAAAAATATAAATGTTAATCTTTTTATTCGTTTTATCTTATAAAAATTTGTGGAGTTATCTGGGGTTTGTGAACTGTTTATGAAACTTTTGTGGAATTGATCTTTTGAACCGTTTCTTGTAGGCGAACAGTTATCAGGGTCAGTATTGAACTGCAGCTTATTTCAAACCCCATCCACAGGCGGGTAAGTGTTTCAGAATCAACTTTGATGCTGTGAGGATAATATCTATATAACCACTAAAACCCTCAATGTTCTCTAGTTTCAGAAAATATTCCTCTTATAATTTCAGCATAATTTTTTGTTATTTAAGGAACAGCATAGTAAACATTTACGTGTTTTAATCTTGTTTAACATCTATAAAACCACTGTTCCTGTTCTCACTTATGTAATAGCTATTAAAACAGTTGTCCCCTCAACAGCTTCTCATTTTTCCTCCCTTGAAGTTAATACAACAGCCTTGTCTTTTTTATTTAAGGATTTGGTTGTAAGGCTGACTGATGACTCTGATCTCTACTTTCTGTATAACCTCGTCATATCAGAGGAGGATTTTCAAAGGTAAAGTGATTTGTCCTCTAAATGTTTTTGCACTATTTTGGCTTTATCTATGTGTGCATCCTTATGAGAATAGTACAACATTGTATTGACTTGGTGTGAAGAGAATATCTCGCATAAACCCTCTTTCCTTTATTTTCTAAATTACACAGCTTAAAAGTCCAGCAGGGTCTCCTGATAGACTTCACCGCTTTCCCTCAAAAGTTCATAGACCTGTTAGAACAATGCATCTCGGAGCAGAGCAAAGAAAATCCAAGGTGACTGGACATTAAAACTCTGTCAGTTCTGTACGGTGTTAAGTCTGCACGGGAATGTACGACGCAGACCTGCCAACCTTCTTATATTTTTTGTAGAAGCTTAACATTTTTGCTGTTGTGTGCGTTACTATGATTTGTGTGTGTGGGAACTGTTCTAGTGCCTACGTCATAATTAACACACTGTATTGTCTACCTTATACAAAGCATTTGTAATAACTGTATTGTTTTTTTATTGTAGGTTCTTGCTGCAGCTTTCTTCTCCATCATCTACACTAAACCACGGCTCTGCTAATCTGAACATTGTGGAGACCAACGCGTTCAAGCACCTCACACACCTGTCTCTCAAACTGCTTCCTGGCTCAGATGTGGAAATAAAGAAATATCTGGCTAATTGTTTGGCCACCATGAAGGTAAGGTACAGGAGATGCTCGAAAGTTTCATTAATCTTAATATCTTCTTTCATTGTGTCCAAAAACTTTATAACGCATGTGGGCAATTATTTATTTGAAATTCTTAGAGTAAAAAGTTCCCTGTGAATGTTTTGTAGAGCAAACTCAAAATGTTGCTTGTACAGATAATTTTACAAAGCTAGCATAATTATGTAGGACAGTTGAAGGGGTAGTAGTGTATTTTACATACTTAAATTATTTGTGTTAAGAAAAGAATTGACAAGCTATGAGTCTAAAGCTAAGTGTCATATGCTGTCATTCTCCTGTTTATATTTGTCAAATGTAATTCCTGTGCTGCCAGTCCCGCCACTGGATCATCTATCCTAAATACATAGTAAAGGAAGAGAGAAAGCTCACTTAAAAGCTGAAGCATGTCATATCTGTATATTGACATTAAAATCAGCAATAAATGTCCAAGTAGTTTGGGCGCACGTCTGATTTCAAGGGGTCGCCACAGCGGCTCATCCAATCCACACACAACTTTGGCACAGGTGTTACTTTGGATGCCTTTCCTGACACTCCCTCCCACTTTTTTTTTTTTTTTTGCCGGGCTTGGGACCGTCATTGCATGCATTTTTGAAACCAAATAAAATGCTCAAAATATCCAGTACCAGTCAAAAGTTTGGAAAGAAGTTTGGATGTATTTTCTACATTTTAGAACAATACTGGACCAAGTATTGTTACATAATTAAGTCACAACAACAATAACAGTTAGCTGTTATTTTAAGACATGAAGATCAGCTATCCTGGGATAGTTCTTGCAAGAAAAAGTCAAGTGCATTTGCAAAACCATCTAGCACCATGATGAAACTGACTCTCATGAAGACCATCCCAGGGAAGCAAAACCAAAACTTAACCCTTCTGCAGAGAAGTTTATTTAGCGTTACCAGCATCAAAAATCACTAATTAACAGCATTCAGATTAGAGCCGTTATGAAGACTTTACAGAGCAAAAGTAGCAAACACATTTCAATATCAGCTGTACAAAGGAGGTTATTGCATATTTAGGATGCCTTCAGCATTGTTTTATAATGTAGAAATAAATAAAAATCAGGGAAGACCATGGAATTAGGTGTGTCCAAACGTTTAACTAAGATTGTTAAAAAAAAAAAAAAGGGAATTGTTTCATCCTTTATCAAAATCCCAATATTGTTCAGTGCTTAGTGACATAGTAATCTTTGTATAAAAAGAAACAGGACAAATGTGGCATGAAACGCTAAAGTACATTGCTGCTTGATATGATACTAGATACAGTGTATTTATATCTTCTTTTTTTTCTCGCTCTCTTTTTTCCCTTTTGATCTTTTTCACAATCCTGGTGTCTGTCTTTTCAGTGTTGGTCTATGCTACTGTAAACTTTGAGGAAGTTAAAAGTTAATGATTAAATGTTGTTCTTAGGGGGAAAAGGAACAACTCCAACAAAAACTAAAGAAGACCGAAGAGGATCTGACTAGACAGTTAAACTATGCACAGCAGGTACAGTTTGTGATGTAGCTAGAAATAATAATAATAAAAAATACCATTGAGGTTAAACTTTCTAATCAAAGCTGTGGTTTTGGTATAGACTTTGTCTGAGAAGAGCCGGGAGCTGGACAAACTACGCTCTGAATGGACTTCACAAACAACGACTTTGTCCAGCAGACATACACAAGACCTCACTGCAGAGCGAGAAAAAGCTCTAGAGGTAAAAGTGATAAACCAAAGCCTTAAGGTCACGATGAGTATGAGCCACTGTTGTCCTATTAACAATATTAATAATATTGGAAAATATTTACAGAATCAGGGTCATAATAAGACATTTACAAACAAAAAGTCTAAAGCTGTTACAAAGTCTTTGTACAAAAGTTTTTTAACACATAAAACAAAATATTAATTTATTTTTGTGTTATCTTTTTTCTTAGAAAGGTATTTTTGAGAACAACGTTTGCATAAAACGTTGACCTTATTGGGTCAGCAATGCCATGTTCTTGTGTGTTTGACATCAGCATTGTGTATTGTATCAGTGCAACTGGCTTACATCGTTAATGTATTAAACAGGAAAATTTTAATCCAGTCATGTTTCTGCGCTGAGAAACAACGGTGCTGTTGTGTTACATAGTCACAAAATTAATGAGAATTGATAGTGAACTACAAGAGTAGTGAACTGGACTGGATGGAAAAATTTATGGAAATAGATAGAAATGTATTTTTGTAAAAAGTGAGTAAGTAATGTTACAGGAGAAGCATCTGCGTATTTGTACATCTGCAGATCCAGACGAGGCTGCAGCAGCAGAATGAACAGCTCAGGCGTGAGCTGGAGACGACTCATCAGCGCAGCACGCAACAGCTACAGACTCGACTCTCTGAGCTAGAGACCTCCAACAGGGAGCTTACGGAGAAAAGGTACAAAAGTGACTCCACCATCAGAGACCTGAAGGCCAAACTGCTCGGCCTTGAGGAGGTGAGATTTACTTATTTATTCATACCACAGTGTTCGAAAAGGTTTCAATTAACTTCATTAACTAAATTAACAGCTCATTCACAGTGGCTTACATGGCAGATACAGCACATAAACAGATGAAAAACTCTGTAAAATTAACACACTTCTTACAGCAACCAACATCATATGCATTATTACATTCATAGAAGAAGTCAGTAGTGGCAGACTTTAAGTTTTTACTCATCTTGAAGATGCTAACAGTATTGTTTTCTCTGAAGGAGTCTCAGAGGATGAAGCAGCAAGTTGCGTCTCTTCGGAGGGAAAACGGCACCCTCGATACAGAATGTCATGAAAAAGAGCGACTTGTTAATCAGCTGCAGACTCGAGTAGCCGTGCTGGAGCAGGAGATTAAAGACAAAGATCAGCTTATACTCCGAACCAAAGAGGTGCTTGAGGCCACGCAGCAGCAAAAGGTCACTTTTTTTTTTAAATATATATATTATCTTTTAACTTACCCTTTTGAGAGATATTTTATAGACATGGCCCGTATAAAATATTACCACCTGATTATATATTGTATGTCATGGTCACTTGTACTTCAACTCAGTCGTGAAGAGTTCTATCATAAAACAAGCTGCAAAAGTTTATAGAGTCCTGTGACTGTTATAGAAAATTAATCAACATCTTGTGCCAAGTTAGAATCTAGAAGTCATTAGCTCTGTGGTATAATAAATAAATAATGATCTAATGCTTTCTTGTTTGTCCTGGTTAGATGTCTGTTGAAGAAGCTTCTGAGACAAAACAGCTGCAGCTTGGAAAGTTGGAGTCGACAGTGAAATCTTTATCTGAGGAGCTTATAAAGGTCTGTCAAATTTATAATGTGATGCCGGACTTTGACAAATTGTCGGATTATATTAACTGAGCAGTTACGTATTGATAAACATACTCGTATATAAATTGTATGGCTTTAAAAGACGTACATTTGTGTTTAGTTTTAGATATTTAGATTGATTTTGTTGATCCCAAAGGAAATTCTAAACATCCAGTAGCGATGTGGACGGTAAAGAAAACAGATAGGTGTGCACTTTGTAGAGTTTATGTATTCTCAGTAGACATTTCATGCATGTGAGAGTGAGGTCATGTGAGTACTGAGCAAAAGGCACCCTGTTTTTTAGTACACACTTTATTGTTTATTTTTGTATTTTTTACATTTTTATTTTAGGACTTTATTGTTGAGTAGTTACAAAATCATTCCTGTAATTCATTCGTCAGTATTCCACCACAGAATTAAAAGGTAGAAAGAAAAATACATGCTACTAAATACTTTATGCCATAAAAGTGTAAGCTGCTGGATGTTATCCTCAGAAGAACTGTTGATTGATCAGTAAAAAACATAGTAGCTAATTTCTATCTCTCTCTCTTCATATTTTGAATGAATATAATATGAAGTAAACTTCAGTGGAACAGTTGATGTGCAATTGCAGAGTGACAGTGCAGCAGTGTAAATAGTAACCGTGCAAAATGTGGCAAGAAAAGTGACCAGGTCTATGTATTTTGGCATGATGGAGAAACCTGAGACTACACCTGAAGAGCACCAGGATGTGTGTGGCAGAAGAGCCTTAAGCCTAAATTTCTAGTCCAACATTCCCATGCCCGTGTAGACCGAAGCCTTCCACTAAACACACTCATCTGTTTGTCAAAAGCTCAGTGCAGTTGGTGGTTGGAGTTAGCCGAGATGGACATGTTTAATGTACTCCTCTTTAGTACTGACTCAGTAGAGTCCAGCTCCAAACCAACCACTGAACTGCACTCATATTACAGTTTACTTTCTGAATGGCTCATTTTAAAAGGAAACTTTTGAAGTCCTTTTTAAGTTTTGTCAAATAAGCTCATGTGCTCAGATTAGCCAATTAGTCAAATTTGCTTTACGTCATTTTGCTTAAGCAATGTGTGAATAACAGGAATGGGTAATTCTTAGCTGACTGTTGGCTGTGTCCATCAGGCAAATGGCATCATTAAAAAGCTTCAGGGTGATCTGAAGGCTCTGGTGGGGAAAATTAAGGTGAAGAACACAGTAACTGTGTCTCAGGAGAAAGTGCTGCAGGAGACGACTGAAAGACTGCAGAGGGAGCAAAGGGAGCTGCAGGAGACGCAGCACAGACTGAGGCTCAAAGAGGACGAGGTGAACAATTTTCGGTCAATAATCTGAACTTGTTCTCTAGAGAAGATGGAGAAGACTTCAATTTGTTTTTATACTAAACTGAATTCATTTTTCTCAGAATTAAAATGTGTGTGTGTAGTAATTCGGTCGGTTAGAAACTTTGATGTAAGGATAAATTCTTGAGTGATTCCTGAGTCTGTGTGTAGTTAATAATAATGATGTCCTTACTTTACATCCTAGGGGACACGCTATTTGAAAAAGACCCTTTACAGTACAGTGTGATATTTCATTAGCGTAGGAGATTTTTTTTTCCAACTACAAAACTGACTGCTTTATGTCTCTCTGGTCTTTTAGGTATCGAAGTTAAAGGAGCAGTTGGAGGCCACAGTTAAAAAACTGGATGAGAGCCAAGAAGTGCTGAAAACGAATGAAAATGGTATGTTTTCACATTTGTGTTTTGCGCTTCGATTTGATCATGATAGTGGAACAAAATTTTTTCCCTGGTTTTGCATACATTTTGCAGCTATACATCAGTACAACCAGTCCGTCAATCTGCTGAATCAGTCCGACAGGATTTTTAATTCCTGTAAATTTGAAATAAAGTGCAATATTTTTATAAATGATACCCTCAGGAGTTAAATTTAACTTGTTTTATTGTTCGCATAATGCAAAGAGTTTTTCAATGTTATCGACTTCAAATTCCAACTTTGTTCCCACACAGAAAATTATGCACCTTTTGCAAACAGTATAAGGAGAATAACATTTTCAGTTAGAGGTTTTTGGCTTTTATTTTGAATTTAACTGACTGGAATTAAATAAGTCAGGGCTTGAAATGCATCTATGATGCATCATCTGATTTAAATAGATGGGTTTTGTAAATGTGGTTTGAAGTGGTGTATGTGTGTATGTGTGTAATAGCATGTATGCCCCATCGAAGTGTTTATTCTTTTCTTTCTTTCTTTCTTTACCTGCAGTGATAACATGGCTGAACAAACAACTGAATGAAAACCAGCTGTCCAGGAAGCCGGACACTGTTGGTGTGTTTGAGACACCGCAGCCTGGTGCTGGACTAAGACTTGGTCCAGCTTCTCACAACACGGTAACGCGCACTCTTTCACGTTCTCTAGTTTCTGTTCGTCTCTTTAATCAGTCTGTTATGAATGTGAAGACTGTGTTTAGCCAGTGGGACTAATTAGATTGTGTGTGTGCGCTCTACCTCATATATTCTTTTCTTCTTTCTCTAGCTTGATAGTAAAACTTTCTCGTCCCTGGGCCAGCCGTATCCTGTAACCTCCACATTAAACTCCAAGCTCTCGTTCCCTCTGTCATGTGTGAGTGCTGGGCCGCGTTCTGTACTCACTTTACACAATCCCAACTCAGGACCAAAGGCAGGCTCCCTTTTTATTTTTATTTTTATTTTTTTAAATCTTACTGTTTGTTTTCACGACAATTCTGTGTCTATCACTTTTTAGTTTGCAGGCATGAGACGCTATGTGATAAATAATAATATAAGGAACAAAACATTGTGTTGTCATGTTATTAATGAAATGATCAGTCACAGGGTGTTGTGTAGCTTATCAAGATTTTCCTATCATATTTGGTGGTTTTTTTATCCCTTAAATGAGTCATTTATAACTGATTGATTACAATTTTGAACATTTGTGAGAAACACATTAGGTTCTGAAGAGTCAAAAAGTAGAGGCTAATGACTTCCTCTTGTTCACTTCCTCTTGTTCCCCTTTTCTAGGTTAATGTGACTAAAATACAGCTTGTTATAATGTGAGAAAACCACAAAGTTCTAACTCCATCCCATGTCAATGAATACATTGTTGTTTTGAAGCCTCTGCCTTGTGAAATTCCTGTGAATGGACTGTTACTATAAAAACAATAGGCTTATTACAATACATTACTATAAAATTATTTGCATCTGCACTACTTTTGTCAGAGCTGCTATTCTAGAAAATCCAGGAACCCCTTTAGCCCCTTTTAACCCCTTTAAACTCATGCCGTTGTGTTTGGTATTCCATGACAGGTCCAGTTTAACCCTATGAGTGCCAAAGCCAGCCTGTCTCCATTGGAAGGAAATGGAAACCCATTAGCACCACAGTCATCCTCCAATAAGGAGAAGTGAGTAATGTGTTGGTTTTCCACATATTCACTACCCATAACAAGCCCCCTGCCTTTTCTTCATCACTTAAGTGCAAACCTGCACAGGAGCATTTTATATAAATTATGTGTGCATCACATTATAGTGGATAAAAAAAATAAAAACACCTTAAAAACATAACATCCTCTCCAGGTCTCTCTACCATTCTCAATGGCTTGCTGATTACTGTTTCAGAAAAAAAAAATCTTTGACATGATTATAAACAGGGTTGATGTGATTGGCTGAAAATATGCCTATAAATGTTTAATGTGATCCAGATTACTGGGTTGTTTTCCATGAACCTAGAGTAAGACACAGTAGCAACAAGGGATGGCACCAGAGTGAATAAATGAATTCCATCAAGTGAATCTGTTACTGTTTTGAACTTGGTGCAGAAGGATGCTGTTCTCAACACTACATGACCTTTATCCCATATGAATCAATTGCAAAATTCAGTCAGTTCATGTGCTGCTTACAATGATGCTTCAAAATAAAATGTCAAATAAATTTCTGAATTTTGTGCTAATGAAAATCTCATGTGCACAAATAAGCCCCCCTAATACTCCTTATTTACTTTCGTCTTTGACAATTGTAAACTGCCTATCCATTAATGCTGCATTTCATTAAACGACAGCGGGGAGCCACTTGGGTTGGACTCAAAATACTTCGAGAGACGAGAGGAGAGCATCCCTTTGCGTGGCCTGGTACCCAGCATGCACCTGAACAAAGGTGAAGAAAATATTAGACAAAAACGTAACACTCTCTTAAAGTCAATAAACAAACTATACACATTTAATCTGCTCTGTATTTGTTTACAGAAATCCCTAAACCCTCCTCGAACATGACCGGTATAAAACCCGCAGCCCCGTCAGCATATTTCCCTGGATGATGACCATCTTAATTTTTTTCTTTCTCTCCAATGTCAGGGGCAGAAACCCTCAGGAGGTTCTACATATCTGTGCTAAGTGTATTATGCCTTTAAAAATATTTATTAAACACTATTTAAGCATTGATGTATTTGTTTGCAGCTGGGTGATTGTGTACACAGGATTTGTTTTTATATTATTTGAATGAAACTTTTACAGGTGCTGAATTTCTTTTTATGGTGCTAAAATTGAGAGTACATAAACGTTTGACCTGCTCTGAGCGAATGTAGGGGTGAGTGTTCATATCACATTGAAAATGAAGTGTTGGTATAATGCATGTGCTGATGATCATCTTTAGTTCTGTTGCTGACACTTCAGATTTACACAGGTCTAGACACACGGTCTAAAAACATTTGAACTGTTCTTTTAAGCAGCAAACCTTTTAAATATTTCATGTCGTATTCAGTTCAGTGGTATTGAGTGGAGTATATGTGACCAAACTAAACGCAGTGTGAAAGGTTACTATCTCTGCACATGTCTATGCTGATAGGTCGTGAGTTTTACATTGGCATGAGTGTGCTGTTGTGATTGTATATAAGTTGTATAGAAAACCTGAATGAGAATCTTCACTGGTTTGTGTGTAAATAAACTGTGACCATGATGTCCTGTTCTTAGATCCTTCATTTAATAAATAATATTTCTTAAAACCACCTTTAACACCTGTCTAAGGAGTCTGTTTTTCCAGACTAAGCATTTAAAGCAGGAAGTAATTTAATACATTCATTTAGAACTCAGTCAGTATCCTTTACTGGAACCGACGCTTAAGGTCATTCCAATCGGCCTGAAGTACCCTGTTAAGTCTACTTCACAAGCTATTTTAAATGTGATTCCAAACCGCAGGGAGCGAAAATGTTCAGTTTAAAGGGAACTGTGAACGGTGTAGGGAACGAGTGAACATCAGGTGTTCACGTCACCGAAAAAAGGGAGTGAAAATTGTCCCATAAGTCATTGTGTCTCGCTGGAGCATGAAAAAAAATGGAGCTTATGAAAGAATATTTTTTGTGTATTATCATTATCGAGAACAATATATTAAAAGGACACAATTTAAATTTTGCAATTTAAATGTAAACATTACATTTAAATCCTTAATGTTATATAGGCTAGTAATCAGTGAAAAAAAATCTCCATACATCTTTAATAAATTTTTATTATTAATCAATTTATTTTCAAGGGATACATGTTTCAATAATATCTTTAATAATGGTATCAGTTTTATTACAATAAATATTCAATATTTAATGGCCGTAGTGTGACATTTTCACAGCAGCAGCAACGGGTATCTGAGGTGCTTATGTTACCATGGTAACGCACAGAGGAATTGACATCGGTGCTGGTGACTTCGCAGGGTGGTCTGAATGGTGGAGTTTTGTTCCCTTCCAGACCACACCTTCTTCACTATGACACACTGACAGCCAGAAGCCTCATCTCTAATGGAACTTACACACAGGCTTTACTTCCTTCCCTCAGGGGCAAAAATAAACAGGGATATAAAAATAAAACATTAGCAAAGCCAGCTCTGACTGTAAAAAATAATTTTATTGAAATGTTTTACGATACGTCATATTTACCAGTTTAGCCAATTACAGTTTTACTGTATGTTATAAAGAATAACAAAAGGCAGCCAAACATGAGAGAACATAGAAAAGCATGCGGAAATTATAAATAACCAGAAAATGACTAATTCTCACTTGCCATCATTCAGTAAAAACTTATTTGGTCAAGATGTTCTGTCTAAAAAAAAAAAACCTGAAAAATATACAAGGCCACTGAAATTCATCTCCTCACTGACGACCTTAATGTGAACACTTCCTACATACAGACTCCAGTCCCGTTCACAACATTCCTAAAGCCCTGCATGTTAGTGTTCACTACTTTGATACGCTGAACTGTCACAACTGATTGAACTCACTCGATGGTATTAGAGGAAAAGAAACAAAAACATGCAGTGTGTGGGAGAAAAAAAAATCTAATCATATAAACGAGCGAAGGCACCAATAACTCTGAAGTGGTATGAATAACGCACAATGCACAGACCTCGGGGTGGAGAAAAGATCTAAACAACAAAAGTAAAGATGTGCGAAGCCAAGCTGGAAAAGCTGTGTAAGAAATTGTAAAGGTGTCAAAACAGCTGATCTGTTTATACTTCATATTAAAGGTACAGATTTGGCACAAAAAAAACAGCACACCTCTTACACCTATTGCAACTTATCAGATACATTGTGTTTGTCTCTGGAGTTTAAAAGAATAATGTAGCCATAATCTAATGGAATTTAACATAATTTAATTTAACATTATCCAAAAGCTGTCATGTAAATATGTAATATTAACTCCCTCTGGAATGAACCTGTGGAACGATTTGGCCACAAAAAAAGATGAAATCTGACTATAACAAAGTGACAAAGAACTTAATTAATAAATTTAAAGAATAAAAATGTATAAGCTTAAACAAACATCTGGGAAGCCGAACACTGCTGTTTGAGAGGCAACTTTCCCCTTTCCCATGACTTTTCCCCCAGCACTGTTTGGCACGCACCCCAAGGAGATTAACTGAATTACAGTATTTAAAAGTAATTCAAAAAATAAAACTATTTGCGTAGAGAATTCCTTTGCATCTTGGACTGATCACCTACATTATCTTGTAATTTATTCAGCTCTGACTTTTTTTTTTTGTAATTTCTGCACAGATTTCCATAAAGGTTAAATTTTTCCATGAAACTTTGCGAAAGATAATTATTAGGATTTTTAAGCTCTATTTACGTTTCATAGAGAATAATTTTTGCTAGTTGGTTCATTTAATTGTGTGCAAACCAAAGGATAAACTACACTCCAATCCCAAGTCAATAAACAGAGCAATAGGTGTGCAATGGCACGGAGGGAAACACTGGGCACAATGTGGGTTTTTCATTGACCTATTCCATTAATGAGAGGCATGTATGGGTTCACATGCTGCATTCAGAAACGCTCCTGACCAAGCTTCATGTCCCTGAGTGAGCCCTGTCCAAAATGGAAATGCAGCTTTACGGGGGGAGAAAAAAAGATAGAGATCAGCCAAAGGTAAAGAACTATAAAATGAATAAATACAAGCCACTGCAACTGTGCCACTGAACAGAACCATCATTAAATATATGTTCTTCTATTTACATCTTTTTTTTCCTTTTTTTAAATTTTTTTTAAAAAGCTCTGGGTTTGACATAGATTAGCATTTGTAATGTCTCTGATTCAGGATTTTCTTTCACACGTTGGTGTCCTGCAGCAAAGGCTCCTTGGCTTCTGGAGGCTGAGCGCTGTGCTGCTGCCCGTGAGCCGAGGCGTGTTTCTTCCAGCTGCCCGCACGGCTACCCAGTGGTGTGTGTTCAGGGATGAACAAAGCCACGAGGAGCGCCAGCAGCACTGAGCACGCTCCGAAAAGAAATGGAGGGCCTGGAATTATAGCACTCTGGAGAGACAGAAAAAAAATTGCCATCATACAAAATTATTAAAGGTGTAGGTTTATAGATGCTCCAGACTTTAAATAAAGATAACTATATAATAATAAAAATGTGCTTCATCATATATTTTATGTGATTAGTTTGTTTACTTTAATCCAGACCCAATTGAACACAGATCAGTTTTAGATGAGAGGTTGTGTATAAAGTGAATGAAGTGACTGACCTGCTGATGGAGCTGATTGTGCCGCTCAGTATCGTCCCCTCCATCGGGAACCTCGTCCAGCTCCACGTGAAAGATGTAGAAGATGAAGCCGTAGAGAGCTGGGCCGAGTCCGTTACACAGACCACGGATCCCTGTTATCATTCCCTGACCCACACCTGTAAGTGTATACACACACACACACACACACACGCACACATTACAACTATTTCCTGTTGAATTCTGGAATGAGATTGATCAGGAACTGTTGATTCATTTTCCATAACAGTAGGCATAACAGAAGTGCAGCTACAAATTACAGGCTTATATTAATGACCTCCTTCTAATACGCTACTGTTTTTACAAACAGTTTAGAACCATTTAGGTGATCTGAATTGGTTGTAAGGTTACAAACAATCTTTACTTTGCCAAACATGAAAGGCTGTATTTAAAAAGGAAAAAGTTTTATTACGAGTCTCACCTTGCTGGTCTGGGTCTGCCGTGCGAGACACTAGTGCACTAACGGCAGGGAAGGTGATGCTGGACATGGCCGCTACGGCACCCGCAGCCCACATCATCCTAGACAAAGGACATCATCGTCACACATCTCAAAATGACTTCTGTAAAGTTGCATGACCATAAGCCCCTGCCCTCACACTCACCATGGCTCTGAGCCAAACCCATACCACGCCAGCTGGAGGATCTGGAAGCCCAAACCCAGCAGGATCGTGTTCTTGTTCCCGATGGAACGCATCAGTAAACTTAACACTACAGTCTAATGGGGGAAAACCACAAAACATGCATAGAGCCTTAATAAACATGAACCTTTTTTATACTTTATGCATGCATAAGCATAAAACTGACATAATTAAAACACAAACCTGTGCAACAATTGAAAGTAATCCTAGTACAGCTATGAAAGCAGCAACACTTTCTGGTGAAAAGCCCATTATCTATACAAAAAACAACAACAACAATTCATTCTTTATTCAAACACCAATGATAACAAAACTTTAAACAGCATTAGTGTGATTACATGATTGCAACCCATCTAACTTTTAAAAATCTAAATATTACGATTTTTGTGAGAATAAAATCCAACAGTAAACCTAAGAAAAGCACATTTAGTTTTTAACTGCAATAAAAAGTGCCTTTAGTTTTTAACTAAAGAGAGAGCAAGGAATAAGAGACAGGAAATATTGTTTCTGTACAGAATCAGCCATGTTAAATATATATATATAAATAATTAAATATTTAAATGACTGAATTGATAAAGAATTTGTTTTAAAAAATATATTATAGATACAGTATTTGTGAGCTAAATTATATATTTATGTAAACTTTTTTCTTTTACTTGAGAATTAAAATTTTTTTAAAAAAAAAGCTGATTCTTTCTTTTTTAACATAGAAGGTGGGACCTATTGTTTGTAACAACTACATACTGTAAAAGCTGAATTTTTCTATTTTTTAATACAATGGTGATTAAATCACTGTCCCAACATTTTGCCATGACAAAAAATGTCATAATAAATGAAAAAAATGAATGTTTTTCATAAATATTAATTCATTATAATAATTGGGTGATTCAGTATAAGAAGAAGAAATAAAAAAAACTTAAAATATATAAAAATAATAAACTTGATAGTGATAACAGTAACTTAGCTTTTCCACACTGTAACATCATTAAACTGAGTGTTTCATTCCTTACTTATACTGTATGTATCATGCCTACAGCAATAATGTTTGTTAAGCAAACCTGTCGCAGGTAGAGGAAGAAGCTGGAGTACTGGCCAGCCTCTGGGAGGTTTGACAGGAATACTGTAATACAGATGAGGAGCACCGTCGAGTCCTGACCCACCTTCTTCAGTGACTAGAGACAAAGAGAAAGAAAGGGAACATTAAAATGTACTCTACATTCTGGTACTTGGAGAGTTGCACTAAACACAAAAGAGAGGTAATCTCGTGCCGATACGCCATCAGAACAACAGTTCTTAATCTAAAAACAAGATAATAATAATCACTCGACACTGCTTTCACTACCACTGATGAGCTACATTCCATTCTATGTTGACTCAAAGACAGAAGCAACATCTGTCATTATAAAACAGTTCTGTTTGGACAGAAGGTGTTAATTCTCTGACTGTACTGCAGATACAAATCACAGGTCTATATTAATGCACTCGCTATACAGAATGTTATTGGTTCTATTTTTTCATTCCTCACATAATACATTTTAATACTGGGCAGGTAAGTCCTGTTTCTCTTGCAAGTTTACAGTTGATTAAATCTGTCCTGATGGAGGGAGGTGGCAGCTTTAACATAATTTCTTTAGGAGGTCAGGGTGTGAAAGATCTGTCCTGTACTAGGCCCAGTTCACACTGTGTTCTTTGCTCATCTTTCTTTACACAGCAAACAATAACACTATAACACAGTCACTGTGCTGAACATGCTCTTCTCCCAGAGAGCTGAAACCGTCTGATTGTGACTCACGGAGAACAGATGGTTGTTCAGAGTGCATGTGATATTTCAGGATCTTGAACACTGAATATACCATTGTTCCCATTATCCAGCATTAGGGCTTTTTTAGAAGTTACAGTACAACATTGAAGTTACAAAGAGTGGCACATGCCAAGATTTTACTGACTGCCTTTAGTTTTCATTACGGTCCACAATGTAGTGACCAGTTAATGTGTGATGCTCCCAGAATCACTCTTTCACAATTTGAGTTCTGGAATATACAGGGAAGAAAAAACTCCATAGATGTGATACCCTGATCATTCAGGACATTTGAGGTCATTAGCTAACTTCAATTTATTATTGCTGAGCCTAGACCTGACCAACTGCAACCCCAGATCATAACACCGCCTCCAGAGGCTTGTACAGTGGGTATTATGCATGATGGGTGTGTTGCTTCATGTGCCTTCCTACTTACCCTGATACACCCATCACTCTGGTATATTTGCCAGTATAACAACCCATGCATCCATCAAGTCATCCAACCATCCATACCATTAATCCATAGATTCTTTTATCCAACCATCCATTCAGCTCTCAGTTCAACCAACCATGCTTCCATCTGCTCATCCAACAATCCATCCACCCTTTGATCAAAACATCCACTTGTCCATATGCATTTTTTCATCCATGCATCAAAACATCAACTCATACATCTGCTCATCCAAGTATTCATATTCCAGCAATCAACTTATCCATCCATCCATCCATCTATCTATCCATGGATGTATAAAACTGTCCATCAAACCATTCATTCACTATTTATTCATTTATCCATTAAATCGCCCAAGTAATCTGTTTGTCAAAACACATCCATCGGCCAATCCAAATATCCATTTATCTACCAGTTCATCCAATCATTTTAATCTGCATGTCTAACCATCCATTCATTTATTCATCTGTCCATCCATCCAACAATTAATTTATCTTCAATCCATCTTACCATTCATTCTGATTTTGCTGTGACCATTATATTAGCAAAATGTACTTTACACTACATTACAATCTTCAAAATCACCCAAATTCTACCTAACTTCCTTAAACTACCTATAACGCTACATTACTTATAACTATAACACACACACACAAAAAAAAAAAAACACTCACAGCAAAGGGGTCAGCTTGTTCCCAGGAGATTGGTGCTCCCCATGACGCAGGTCTCATTTTCTCTGGTAGTGATTCAGGAACAGCCACCAGGATGAAGCAGATGTCCAGCATGGCGATCGCTGATGCTAAGACCACTACAAGACTGTCTCCATACGCTCGGCTGAGGTAGGCACCTATGGCGGGGCTGGTCACTAGACTTGCCGCAAATGTGGCTGAAACCTATTGGAAAGAGCAACCAGAACAACAGGTAGAAATACAACATAAAAATGAGAAATATAACAAACACACTGAGTAGAATATAATATAAATTAAAAAGAAATTAGCTAAAATAAATGGAAATGCACATAAAGAGCAGTAAGGGCTAAATGAATAGGCAGTTATATAGCTTTTTTTTTTTTTTTTAAACAATCCCTTTAACTGGAGCTACAATAAAAAAAGAATACATGTGGAAAGAGAAGAAATATATACTTCAGTATAGCATAAATTAATTAGCAGATATATGTAAAAGCAATGTGTGTAGTAACGTTACACACCAGGCCGTATGCCATGCTGCGTTCATGCTCCTGTGTGATATCAGCAACATACGCAAAAACCACAGAGAATGTCACAGCAAAAACTCCCGAAACAGAAATAACAGCAAAATACCACCTAAAAAAAAACAAAAAGGTCACAATTACAGTACAGCCAAACATACATTATATGCACTTAATCCTTGGCTTCTCAACATCACATAGTAAGTGTGTCAGTCACTTTCAAACAGAAGTTCAAAATAAAATTACTCAAGGAGAAGTAAAAAGTAGTCATCCAAAATATTAATCAAGTAAGAGTATATATGTATATACACACACACATATATATACACACACACACACACATATATACACACACACACACATATATATATACACACACACACACACATATATATATATATACACACACACGTCTCTTTTGGCAGATAAGGCACCGCAGTACGTAGCTATTCTTTTGTGAAACATGCTTTGTATATGATGCCAGCTGAAGATTTTTCCCCCACAATGCCGCCTGACTACATGTGGTTATTGTTATTGCAGCTGATTGGTCAAATGGAGTCATGTGATTATTGTTGCTGCGTCTGATTGGTGAAACAGTCATGCTGTAGATCTACCAGCTGAATATGTCGAATAAATGGTTCGAGTGTAGCGGAATGTAGCGGAGTAGAAGCGTTTCTTCTTCACAAATCTACTCAGATAATGTAAAAGGTATGGCGCAGTAAAGCTAAAAATTTTTTTCAAAAGGTTACTCAAGTAAATGTAACGGAGGAAATGTAACTCATTACTACCCACCTCTGCTTTCAAATATCTACACTAAAAATATCATGTCGCAATACTTTTATATTTTATTATCAAGAACACAGCATTAGAACTAGTACAAGAATAAGAATTTTAACAACTGTTAAAGTTGCTGTTACCACCCTGACGTTAATTATTATTTATAAATGCATGTCCTAGAATGTTTTACTTCTCATCATGTTACAGAGAAATTGTAAATTGCAAGCTACTCTATACTGAAGGTGATGAAAATCTCAACGTTAAAACTAAAAAAAAAAAGTGCTGACCTTGGAGATTCATTTCATAAATGGGGAAAAAAAATCTGGCCTTTATGATTCGGGATTTAAATGGCTGTATTTGACGCAACCTGTAAATGGTAATTTGCAGGCCTAAATGTTTGTCTTCTGTTATGAGTAATTAAATATAAATTAATTAATTAGGTATGTGCTGTTGATTAACCTCCTCAAATCAAATAATTTTTAGTAAGTGCATATTTCTGTTGATTAATCTCAAGCGAATACTTATATACATTGCAACTTCTTTAAAAGCAGGAAGTGCTGCTCAGTTTACTTCTGTAGCTGTGCATGTTGAGCCATGTCGAGCTGAACTCATTCCATAAACTGAGAAAGAACTCGTAGTTTAGAAGACTACACTAAGCTAACAAGTGAGAATTTCAAGGGGGTGATTTCTTTGGCTTTTCCTGGCTGGAGGTTGGGAATTGCAAGTTATTATAAGGCAGCAATAACCGGGTTATGTGGACCAGACGCTGTACTCTGTGAACTAGTGGACTAATTAATATGAACCAGTTAGTAAGTTAGTAAACACCTTCTGACCAATTAAATTTTAGATTTAAAACTCTGTGGTATAAATATTCATGATTGATGCATGATTAATATACTCATTCTATAGAGTCATATAGATTTTTAAATAACCATCTTGGCAATAATTATAAACTTGTACGTACTAAAGTCATAATTATTTTTTAAAACCTCCAAACAAATATTGTGTGCTTTCATCTTGTCAGTAAATACTTCTAAAAAAGGACATTAGGAATGTAATATCAGGAATTAATTTGATTGAACAACTGAAAGATCAGAAAATATAGTTTAGTTAACAGTTGGTTATCTAAGCATCAAAAGGTGAAATTACTGATTTTCCACTTTAAATAAATAAACAGCTCTGAGTTGAACATCCAACTCATCATGTAATTACTATCATTTTGACTTGAGGCAAATTTTCCCTACATAATTAATTTGTTAAATTTGCACTTATAAGCAGCGTAATCTGCCTTTTTTTCTTCCCTTTTTTTAAATTACACCGAATACTCTTAATATGTCCACTCTTAAGTTGATTAAAAGGTAAGGGCCACTGAAACAGTACAGGAAGATGAATAGTGAAGGCTGGTAACATACCATGGGCTAATCTTCATCAGAGGGATGGGAGCACATGTGAAGAAAACAGTGAGAAGGAGAAACGACTTCCTTCCCCAGACATCAGACAGGGCACCAATCAGGGGGGCACTCAGAAATGACAGCAAACCCTGTGAGTGAGAAGAGATAATCATTTACTACTCCATGCACATTTAACTGAGAATCTACAAATAAGATGAAAGATTAAATACTGCACCTTAACTCCCTGTATGAGGCCATTCATCAAAAAAGTGTGCTTCGGAAATGTTTCATGAAGAACCTGAATAGTCAAAAACAATATTTAGTAGACAATATTTAGTTTTTATAAGAAAATACAGTTGTGTATAAAAAACAAATCCAACATGAAGGACTGTGAGTGTTTCCAGAGCAATCTGACACCTATAGTTTAATCAGAGTAAAAATCATCCTTTTGAACTGTTTGCTATTTGGGTTACTTTGCTGTGTAGAATGGCCTTTTTCCTCAAAAAGTATTACACATACAGTCATATTCAAAAGTTAGTACCCTGCCTCTTTTAATTCTACAAGATTTTGTGGAAAAACCAACTGATTGTTGCAGGTCTTAGTATTAGGCAAATACAACCTCAGACAAATAACATGCCATTATTTAAAACATGGGCAATAGCAAGTACCCCTATGATTAGCAGGGATAACTTTCTGTATCAGTCTCTCACATCGTTGTGGAGGAAGTTTGGTCCATTCTTTTTTACAACATTGCTTCAGTTCATTGAGGGTTTTTGGGCATTCCCTTATGTCCCTAGTCTGGACTTTAACTTTAACCTTGATTCTTTTCTTTATCGGGTTCTCTGATATAGATTTACTTTGTGCTTCAGTTTTAGATACTGGTGTTCATGCAAGATCAAGCTTTAGCTGTCAGACCGACTCACATTTGTCTCTAGAATACTCTGGTATACAGAGGAGTTCATGGTCAACTAAATGATTGCAAGGTGTCCAGGTCCTTTGGCTGCAAAAGTCTAAATCACCAATGCTCAACCACAATGCTTGACAGTAGCTGCAAGGTGTTTCTGCTGAAATGCTGTTTTTTCTCCAAACATGGTGCTGGGCATAAAGGACAAAACTCCACTTTGGTCTCATCTGTTCATAGGACATTATTCCATAAGCTTCCAAATTGTTTTCAAAACTCTTTCCAACTGTGGAACAAACATGACATGCTACAACAATTGCTTGTCTAAGGCCATTGCTTATGCCTTTCCCATTTGGCATTGTGTTAATACACACCTGAATGCTCCAGACCAGCAAACTGCCAAAACTACTTTTATAGGAGGTCTGCACACCTGCGGATTATCAAATTATCAAGGACTGATGATTAGCAGCACCTGGCTGCAACTTGCCCTTTTAAATTTGGGGGGAAGCAGTAATGGGGTACTTCGTATTGCCCACATGTTTTTTTTCCCCATTTGGTTAAATTTTTGTTAAATAAATAATGACACGCTGAAAAACGTTACAGTGGTACCTCAGCATGCGAACAACCCAGTTCACAAATATTTGTCTTAACATTTTTGTACCATATTTGCCTCGGTATGTGAAGCATTTTCAGCATACGAGTGAACAAACCAAGCCGAACTGAACGCTGGCTAAGTTGTGTGTTCGAGAGCTGCTCAAAACATGTTTTCTTAATTGGAAAGCGAAGAAAAGAGAGTTTACATATTTATCTGATTACCTGTATTTACATTATTTCCTATGGAAAAACTTGTTTTGCGATACAAAATTTAGCCTTAAGAACTTGCCTCCAGAACGAATTAAATTTGTATGCTGAGGTGTCGTTCGTCTGGGGTTGTATGTGCCAAAATACAAATGTTGACACAGAACACTACAGGAAAAACTGACATTTTGTAACAATAGACAGTATAACTGTGTTATTTATTAAATCTCTCTCCAAATTCTGCTGCCAGCTTTTTCAAAACTCAGTCCCCATTCACGAGCACTTCCATATGAGCGGAAATAGTGAACTATGAATCGTTTTTCCTCCTTCCTTTTCACACTTGGGAACACGTGCGGCTGGAGCTATGTTCCATCGACAAACGTGCACGCGTGTTCGAGATGTGCGAGTTTTAATACTGTATATTTTGGTGCACACCGTTCTAAAACTCACTAAGAGCAGATGATTTTATTATGTTTCTACACAAATATAGAATTAAAAGAGGATATACTAACGTTTACACCTGACTGCACCTATACATGTAAGTACATATACAATGAAGCAATGTGTAATGTGTAATGAGTGCTAATCTATATTATTGTAACATTTTTCATTTTTGAAATAAATATTTACTTGAAGTATCTAATGTTAATCATTATATATACAAGTTAGAGAACTTGCTAAAAAGTAAAAAAATAATAATAATTTTTTTGCACAAATTAATTTTTATAATATTTTTTAAGCAGGATTTTCAGGTGATTAATGCATTTCCAAAATCCTTAGAGGTAAAATAAAGCTGTACATAAAATGTTTAATAGCTCAACTATTGTGCATACATTTTTTTCACAGGTCGTGGAATTACATATGACAATAGAAAACATGAGTGAGACATCCTGACTTACGACCAGCGTGGGTGCGGTCAACAATCCCCAAGCGAAGAATTCCAGAAATATGACGATGACAGCATGGTAAACACTGGGGGACCCAAAACCCTGTGGCTGTGAGGAGACATGCATACAACAGTTAAATACCTTGTGGGAAGGAAAAAGAAGAAAGAAAAAAAAACTTTCAGGCTGTGCTGTTACAGGACAACAAATAACTGAGTTAGTGTTAGCAGCACCAATTTGCTTAATTACAGATAACAGCAGGTTCTGATAATTATGCAATCATTTTTTTGTGACAGCCTGTAGAACAGCAATGTGCATTTAGTAAAGCCGTACTCAGTTTCTCAGCACAGGGATAAGAATGCCATAAACCTATGTCTGTGTTTAACCTGTTCCTGGTATAAACACATGACATTACTCCCTCTTCTAGAATGTTCCTAACATTATCTTATATGACAACTATCAAACATACCAAGGAACACAGCAGTACTGACTAAACCTGTCCAGTTTTGGCTGACACACACACGCGCGCGCACACACACTACTTGAATTGTTCTTTTGTTTGTGTGCTGTCTTTCCTAACAGCCACTGTATTTTTTAGCTTACAACAACAACATGATAAATACTGACAGAGTAAGAGCTTTTATAGGAAAGTAGTTCACAAAAATATATTTTTAGATATAAAAAAAAATGTTTAGAAATAAAAAGGGACAGGGTCATTTTCTTTTCTTTTTTTAATATAAAGAGAATATGTCTTTTAAAACGATATAATGTATTCACTGAGATCACAACATCCTGTACTGAATGGTATGGTACAAATACACACATCACACCCAGGGACGAGAGTTCAAGACCAAGACTCTGTACACAGGATCAGTGGTATAGATGAATGAATAAATATACAGTATACTATATACCACATTATATATATAGTACATTAGGTACAGGGCGTTCAGGTTTGGTGCACATGGATGGCTTTCGATTTCAGTAATATTACACAATCTGTGAATGCACCACAAATGATGAATGAACCAACAAAAAAGGGAAATGATGATTTCAAAGAGAAGAAACCAAAATTGCAAAACTTGTAAATAAGTAAAAAAAAAAAAATCTTTAAAACTATCTATCTGCTGAAATATTCAGCAGGGTTTAAACAGGGATGATTTTTCCACCATTCAGTTACTGATGAAGTCTATCTGGTTTTGTTGCAAAAAGTCTTTATGACTGAATAACAAGGTTGACATTAGACAGAATTACTTACATGTTTCCAAACAGTGAAAATCCATCTTTGGAAACAATTAAAACCAATTAAGCAACACTGAAATAAATACTGCTTTTGCAAATCAGTTAAATGTTGCTCAAGCAAAGCAATCATTATCCCTTATTGTGGGGGGGGGGCGGGGCTTCTACAGTACAGTATTAAAGGAATAAACACATCAAGATGTGCAGTTACAAAAAAATTAAATTACTTTTGAGTAAAATCCACTTTATCAAATTTAAAACAACATGCATTCACACACAGTACGACGTTCAGAGAAATGCTTACATGACTTCCAGTAAAATAAAAAGAAAGTCTAAGGTATATTAATATATAATTATAATAAACAATGCAATATTAAAATTGCTGCTGAGTTTCGGTCTTTAAAAAAAGAAAACTTAAACAGGCGATGTTTAATAGCACAAAATCCCTAATGTCATGTATAGGTTTGCCAGTGCTTGTACAAAAACATCTGATTATATTTATTTGTGCTTATTAAAGAAGGGTATTATAACTATATAACAAATTATATCACAGAGGATGTGTTTAGATTTTCACAGTGGATCAAACCTGGCATTGACTTTTTTTTTTTTTTTTTTAAACACTCACTGGCCTCTTAAAAAACACACACCTCAACACCTGCAATTTACATGCAATTGCAATTATTCAATCAACCAATTATGTGGCAGATACACAATGACTAACACCATAAAGATACATGTTAAGTGCTTCAGGTTATGTTCCCATTAAATATGATTAAAGTAAAAGGATTAACAGTAGGTCCAGGTGAAAGATGCTGCTTTGCCAAGAGGAAGTTGCCATTGCTGACTTCTCATGCTGATGATATGGTAATGCGACTGATATTGAAGATGATTTAACAACAAAATTAACACGTATAAGTTAAAGACGAGACTCTGCGGTGTGAGAGGCCGCGCTGAGTGTATTTCTGTGTTATTTGGTGAACTCACCGTTCCGCCATCCTTGATGATTATTTTCTTGGCCAGCAGCAGACTGCGATTCACCCGCTTCTTCTTTTTGCTCTGTGTCATGATATAACCATCCTAGTTGATTTCAGTGTTTTTAGCGAGTCTCGACTGGGAACACATGAAACAAATAATGACCGTATAAAAACGTACGAGGAGCATTTTTTTCCTTTCTTACGGGTTTACACTTCGTGTCTTCCATTCAGCTACACACACCGCCGCCATCTTGGCAAAAAAATGAACACACGAGCGGTATGCCGTGACGTCATCACGTCACATCACACGATATGGGGGCAGGTACGTGATGACGAGGAAATCATTCGATTTAGAGGGGTGTGTCAGAATGTATGTTTTTCTGCTTCGTTAAGGTTTAAATGTGGTAAAATTTTAAGACTGAGATAAGTTAAACAGAAAACGTACATAATCTGGTCTCTTTTTGGCGTACATTTTGTACAAAATTACATTGCGTACAGATTTTTTTTTAAGAGAAAGACAAAAATGTTCTAGGCAGGTAACGTTCTTAAGCGTTGGTGGTATAGTGGTTAGCATAGCTGCCTTCCAAGCAGTTGACCCGGGTTCGATTCCCGGCCAACGCATCATCGTTTTGTCTTACCCTCCCTTTGGCCATTATATGTTATTTCTGAAAGTAAATGTGTTTCCATTTCATGTTTCACAACATTTTAAAGGAAATCTCTATGAAAGATCTTAAACATGTTTTACCTCTAAATCTAGATTATAAATCTCACTTATAATGCATAATGTCCTCGTTTCTTATGCAAGGCTAAAACTGTTGAAATGGAAAGCATGTAATACACATTTTAGAACATTTTTTTATTTATACTGTAATTGATATAAACTTAGTTTTATTTACAGGAACAATAGAAAAAAGTAACAACCTTTTATGTCTGAACACCAAAAAATTAAAATAAAAAATAAATCATGGGAGACCAAACACAGACACAAACAGGTAAAATGAAACTGTAACTGTAAAAACGTATGTGCTAATCCTTAGTAGCTCATTACACATGGCAGAGATTAACCATATGGAACACATATAATCTTTTAAACAGTTCTTATTAATTAACAAGCTCACCTAGTGAAGCTAAACATTTTACAAACAAAACTTTCATCACTAAAGTTTCTACTCGTGATCATAAAAAACATAATGAAAGAAGATGCAAAGTATGACATCATTATCTATATACTGTTGTGAAACACCATATAAAGGAATGAAGTGATCAGGAAAAAGTACAAACATATGGCTGCACATGGTGGCGGTAATGCAACATAATGGATGACAACCGCCGATAAACATCAAGAAGACAAGGCAAACGAAAAGTACAATGCTCACATTGCATTAGGTCATGATCACATCCCCACCTATAAAAAATCTTTACACAATTAACCTTAGTTTGCAATCAAGATCACAATAACAATGTTATATCATAAAAGTACTACACTTTTTAAACCCATCTATTTATCTCAGTTTCCAGATGTTTGTCACTTTTGGCTGTGGAGCAGGAACTTATCCATAATGTATGTATCCATACATGAATAAACTGTGGTTGTAACATCTCACACTTACACACTTATTTACCAAAAACTATTACCATTTCATTACAGACATGTTTTATGGACAGTGTGTGGACAGAGACACACACTTTAGGATCAGTTTGGTAATGTCAATTAACTTAATCTGCATGTCTTTGGACTGTGGGAGGAAACCCCAGTATCCACAGGTAACCCACCAAGCACGGGGAGAACCATAATCCTGGAGTTGCAAGGCTACAGTGTTAACCACTAAGTTGGCACATAAACTAATTTTGTTTATGTTTTTTGTCCACACACACACATACACAGCGCCTGCACGCACAAATGGAAACACTTATCTGTCAGCATTTATTTTAATTTTTTTAAAGGTAAAGTGCAGGTTAATTTGTTTTATTTTTACTTTATATTTTGTATTAATTATTTTTATGTAGCTATGCTCTTATTCTTATTCTTTTTATTATTTGGGCTGTGGAACAAATAATATGAGTTTCCATTATTTCTTATGGGAAAATTCAGTTTGGTTTACGAGTGTTTTGATATACAAGCCCACTTCCGGAACGAATTATGTTTGTAATCCAAGGTTCCACTGTATATAATATCCAGTGTCCTCCTTTTTGCATGCTGTAGTTTTTAAATAGAAAAATAGAATTTATTTCTTACTGTCTTGTTTGACTGCAATTCAATTTCAAGCTCAAGCTATACTTTGTGACATATATTAAGTATTTCTTCAAACTGCATTTTGATGTCCTAAAAAGGCTGATAAACAGAAATCAACTTCTTATAAAGAGTTAAGATTTAAAAAACTTAGAAACAAATGAACACAAAGCAGATCAATGGACATTCCAGTCATGGAGGCTGCAGAAACGCAGAACAGACCCCCACTTGAGCCTTGCTAGATGAGGAGCAGTACGGAGTGCGCCAAAAGTGGTACTATGACACAGAAAACTATAACTATCACTGTTACAGCAGCATCAACAAAGCCTCATTAGGGACGTTAATGTTTTTAACAAATTAAGCAATCAACATATATTGCAAGGGTTATTTCCACAATTCGCCGCTATATTTGTACACAGAATGTTTTCATTTAACTTATTTTAGACTTAATATAGTGACATATTTGAGCGACTAGGGGGCCCTCCTGACACCACCCTAAACATTACCTATTGTTATTTGCCTTTGTATGTTATTACAAATTAAAATACACAAAATTAACTACTACACAAAACAGGTCCGGTCTGTTACACAAGTGAATAAAAAAAGATAAATGAAAATAAGATGCACCAATTTCTGCCTTCTAGTTAGTAACTTTAATGTCCACCGCGGTGTCCTGGAAGTACAGATTAACATACTGCAGGATGTGGTCGACAGCACTGAGCAGTAAGATATCTATGTTGTCATCAAGCTCCAGCTGGGAGGAGTAGTTCCTCACAGGCACGATGTAGGATGTGGCCATTCCAAGAAGCTCTCCGGCTTTCACAATCTGCAAATTACAGCACAGAGCAGAAACGATGAAACTTACACGATGTGAAATCTGTAAATCCATATGCGCACACCTGTTATGATTGTGTGAACAGACCAGCTGCTGAACATGCCGGCTCCTGTACACCTGGCTGACGTCTTGAGATGTGATTGTGCACACTTCATCCACGTGAGTCAGCAGCGCCACCTGGTGCACACCTGCAATAAAGACAGCGTTATTGTCTGTGCATGCTCTTATTCTTTTGGCTGCTCCCGATAAGGGTCGCCACAGTGGACCATCTAACTCCATCTTTATCTCCATCTAACTCCGTCTACCACATCTTTACCATATGTTACTCCAACCTCCTGCATGTCCTCCCTTATGACATACATAAACCCCCTGTTGGGCCTTCCTCTTCTCCTCCTGCCTGGCAGCTCCATCTTTAACATTCACCTCCTGATATACCCCTCATACATCACCTCCTCTGCACATGTCCGAACCATCTTAATATGGCACTAAGGGACTAAGAGCAGATCTCTGATGCAGTCCCACCTTCACATTAGTTCTAGTTTTCAACTGTATTAGAAGTTCTCTTTAAGTTAAGACAAGTCCAAAACAGTCATTTTGTAATGTTAATTTAAACATGAAGTGCAAACTTATTGTACTGTTGTTATTATATAATATAGTAATGTCATAACATATCTAATAATGTAGCTGGTTATAAAAAATGAATCAACAATAATAATAAAAAAGCAGGAATATCATGAATAAATCTACCAGAGAATAGTTTTATTCGAACACCAATGTCTGGATTATAAGAAAAAAAGAAAAGAAAAACGTTTTAATGTTTTGAAATGTTTGCTGATGTACGAGATGAAAGCCTCACCCAGGCTGCTGATGTGTTCCCGAAGCTGCTGGAATGTGCTGCTCAGTCCTTTGGCATAAGTGTTGATTTTTGATGCATCCACTACAAACACCACGCAGTGAATCTTGTCTTTGAGGGTGGGTTTCTTTATGAAGCTCATGACGTCAGATCTCACCGGCTCTTCAGCACTGAACTGTACGGAATAAGAAGATTATAAACGCTAGCACTAGATTTACAGGCGTGCCTATAATAACATGTGCCACTGTAGTGACAGTTAATATATAGTCGATACGAATAGAAAAGCAAGATATTCATAAATATGGAGACAAGTGAGTGTTGGTTGTACTCAAAACTCAATTGTTAGTAGAGTTCATGTCATTCATCTGTTAATAGAGTATTTGCACGCAGCAGAAGGCACCATACCCTCACAGTGGCAGTGCAGTACCAAATGAACCACAGCCTGCACTAAAGCTGATACACACAAAAGCCACACCTCTTTAACTAGGACTAAAATAAAAGAGGACATATGAACAGTTAACAGCAAAACATAATAACCACCATTTTTGGACTTTTTCATTTTGGCAAATTATTATTCTCTAGCTCACAAAGTTGTCTATACACTGTAAAAAAAAAAAAAACGGTGCGTAAATTCGTAAATTTTACGGTAAAAAACTGGCAGCTGTGGTTACCAGAATTTTACCGTAAAAAATACGGTAGCACCGTTATTGCACTGTAAAAAAAACAAAGCGTAAATTCTACGATAATAAAACGACAGCTGTGGTTGCCAAAAGTTTACTGTAAAAAATACAGTAGCAATGTTTTTGGTTCTATGGGATCACACTCATTATACTGCATATTTTACAAAGTTTAATTGTTCTTCTTTTTAGCCTGGCCAGGAATCAGACCAGACCATGGAGGTGCAAGGCGACAGTGCTAACCACTACACTACCAGTCTTGCTATGCAATTGTTATGGCCACATTTTCTTTTAAAACCCAGCACCTCATGAAAAGTCAATCGCATCCCTTCTCCTGTAATCCGATCAGTAAAGCTGTGCAAAGCAGCTGCAAGTGAGTGAACTGAAGAAATCTGGAGAATGTTAAAGGCAAGAAAAAGACATTTACATCCTGGTACAATTACTGCAGTCACTCCAGTAGTAATACATTACAGTAATACATGAGCCGCTTAACATCCATGATACTCTGTGAAATTCTGTGAAATAGGACATTACGCAATTTGGTTGTTGTGTGATCGGCACATGATAAACTTAATGCCATGTGAGCTACTGTAGTGTAAGCACTATGGCGAAATTAGATTTTAGTGCCGTCTTCTCTTTCACTTTCAAATCAATACAGTTTGTGCTCCTCATGGCAGTTGGGATCCATTATGCACTTACAGGAATACTTTCAGAAGAAAAGTACGCAGAGATGTAACGTAACACCAGGCTTAAGAAGCACAAACCTTGTGTGGACATGAAATATGCATGCCGTGTGTTAGAAACCTGTTGGGCTTGCCGCGTCCGCTTGTGTCTGCTACTCTTGTTCTGTACTGCGATTATGTTTG
>JAAGKR010000067.1:0-40023 GCA_011419295.1 Clarias macrocephalus
CGACTGTTAGTCTTGTCTCATACAGAAACCCTGTCTAGGGATTTTATCCGTTACTACACAGCCTTACTCATTTATGAATGGTATTAAACAGCAGTTGCCTTGAAACTAAGGAGGAAAAAAGTTATTTTTGAGTACAATGAAACTCCAAATACTGTACAGCATGTCACTGTTTGATGAAAGAGCTTTGTGTGGCTACCACGAAACATTAATGATGCAAGTGAACCGTTTACCATCGCTAAACAGATCTCCCTTAAATCTCATCTGCGCTAAAACCCCTCCTCACATAAATAACTGACCCAGTGAAGAGGGAAACTACAGTAGAGTTATAGCAACAGCTGTGGTGGATGACGGGAGGGGGATGAAACAAGAAGAAGTGCATTCCTGATGGATTTCTCACTCCAGCTCTTGGCTGAGATTGTTTCTTCCCACCACTTTCAAGCCCACCGCTGCTCCTTATAAAATTCGCTGCATATCAGAATGGATCCCTCTCGCTCTCTTGGGAAGTCCTTCTACACCAGTAACATTTATCAATCAAGAGCTTGTAAAGGAAAAAAATCACAGCAACTTAGCTTACTGGGGTTATTTCTTTGACACTGCTTCAGGCGTGCATTGTACCTGAACAGCTCCTTTTAGTTCTACCACAGTTTATAATTAGAGACGACAAATTTATTAGACTGTACACTGTTTCCTATAATCTACCAGACTCTGATGTTAAAGGGATTTCATTTCATGCTATGTGACGTTGAGCATGAAGGAAAAAAAACATTGCAGACTCTCGTGATTATCACATACCGCAAGTAAATTGCAGCTGTGCCTTTCGATCATTTGTCTGTTTTTATTTCTCATGCAAAATTACATTCCAGCCCGGTTTCTTTCTTTTTATATTCAGGAATGTTCCATCTGTTTACCTCTCTCACATATAGTAAAATATAATGTAATATATTCATATATTATATGGTTAGATTTTTTTTTTGGTAAAAGTGAACTAACTTTGATTTAAAGTACATTTTAGAAAATTTGATATTTATCATTTTAATTAATCAGTGTATCACACTATATATATATATATATATATATATATATATAATGTAAAATATTCATTTTAGCATTTCTAGTGTTTGAAAAGAAATAGTTCGTTCTTGTGTTGGAGGATTCTCATAAAAGAACCAGATGCCAGATATTGGTATTGCATTATGGTCCTATAATGTACATTATATGCCTCATATTTGCATCACAGGATTGAACAATACCAGTTGGGAGTTGATTTGTTTACCAGACAAAGATGGAGTTGGCATCACTACAGACCCTGCTGGTCTCCCTGCCAAATTTGGCCCAAATTTCCTGTCATTGAAAAGCTCTCCATGAAGCATGTGGTCCTTTTGTGCTTGTATGGTAACTGATGCAAATTAGACAAGTGGGCAAACATTAGTGCTAACAACTTGCCTTTAGTCTTCTGTCTAAATAATATCATATGCGAAATGATCATTTAATCATAATATCAACTTTGCGTAATAGTTAATCCTAATGTGTGGTAATTATCACAACTAACTAATAATAATAAAAAAATGCAGTGATGAAGCAGTGATTCTCTGAGCATGCATGTGTACAAACTCAGATGGAGATGCCAGGCTTCCTTTTGTAGTAGGGAAGGTGTCTGACCCTCTTAGCTTTTGGCAGACCCCATGGCCTGAATGTCAACCCACTTGAACACAGCTGCGCTGACACAGTATCCAGATGTCAGAGGGAGCGAGACAGCAGGAGAAGCCTGGAAGGGAGGGGGTGTAGCCTACAAAAAAAAAAAAAAAGACAGACAGACATGGTGTAGTGATAGAATGAGGGGGTAGTGGTTTGGCAGTGTTTTGACCTCTAGCTCAAGTTTTCTTCTCTTATCTTGTGTTAGTCACCAGCCACTGTCACTGAGTCATTTTCCTTTCTCATGATATAAATGATTTACAGCCCCAAAGGACAAATAACAGGAAGTGATCCATATTTGACTAACCACAAGGTTTCGGTCTTACGCCATGGCTACCTGTCTTCTTCCTCACTGCTCTAAAAACATGACTGCCCCAGTGCTGCCAGATGGAGATTTAAGCTTATATCCATCTGTAGTGCCTGAAATGGTAGCAGTAGTAGAGTTCCATTCTCAAATTACTGAGTGGTATTGCAAATTATATATGAGTAAAGTTTCATATAAAAAACTCATTGGGTACAAGGTTTAAAGTATTTAGTATTCTGATATTCTACATACTGAGTATAATAAAAACCTGAGGAATTAAAATGTGACAGGATCCATACTGTATGTGTGCATATGTGTGTGTGTGTATATATGGCAGCTATATAGCCTAACATCTCATCTATAGAAAGATAAAACAGATAAGATAAGAGCAGTATCAATAAGATCCTTCTTTACCCTAAAAAGGTAAAAAAAAAAAAAAGAAGCTGTAATGTGTCCAGTGAGACTCATTAGAGTTTTTTATTGCATAAACTAAAAATGCACATAAATGTAATATTATTTATTGTTATACATAACTATTAAAAATGTAGGTAATATCATAAAATTTATATATATTATTTTCTTTGTTGCATTTGAAATATAGCTTTTATCTTATGACATTCTGGCAAATATGTTTTTTTAAATATAAGGCAACTTAAGTTTCTTGGACCCATACCTCTTTTTCAAGAAGCATGCATAGTTTTCCTTTTATTGCATTGGCTGAATAAAAGTTTTATATAGAAAAATGCCATAAGTTGTGGTTAGTTGTTCCATATGCTCTACAGAGACAGACACAGGGCTGTTTTCACTTCTCCTGTCTCCTCTGACACTCTTTGATCCACTCCGGATACAAGACATCCAGGTCATGAGTGTAAGCTCCTGTGTTGGGGAATTATATCACATAAGCCACAATTGGTCCCAGGAAAATCTGGAGCCAATAGACATGTGTTTAATCCTAACAAGTCATGGCGAATGGGAACATTCATCCCAACAATAGAAGTGAAGTATGATTGGGGTAGTAGAAGACACTTCTTGAGAGGCTTTTGCTTTATTTTAATATCACAGGGTGAGATCAGGACTTTGCATGTCCATATCTGCACTTTTTTCTACCGTCCGCTCAGCACTGACCAGGTCAGCAGCACTCCGGTCCGCTACATCCAGCCGCGGGAAGATTGATGTGGGCCTTTTCTACGCTTCTCGCCCACCGCTATGTTCTTTTTTGCTGTGAAATTCAATCACGTTAGCTAGGTTTTACCCCTCACTACCCACGTCCTACTTCCCCCCCACCCATGCTGCAGTGCCATAGCAATTCTAAAAAGACATGTAGACCCCTAGCCACTGGCTTGTGAGTGAGACAGAGAACGGAATTGGTAGGAAGCCCTGGCTGATTGATACAGGATGAGGGTGGAGGGTGCTATCCTGAGGCCGGAGTACCTCAGCTGGCTCCGGCTTCCATTTCTGATGTAGAAATACACAGAACAATCAGATTTGTCTTCTATTTACCTTCCTTCTTTTTGCCTTTCCCCTGTGCTCCTGCCAAATGCACGGAGGTATATTGAATTTTTCCACTTATACTCTCTCAACAGACAGCGGGTCCTTCAGCTCCAATCAGAGCTGTATCCCTTCGTAAGTAGTGTGCTTCACACCTCCCTTTCGCTCTTAGGGAAATTCTGAGAAATATGAAATTACTCTCGAGCTTGGGCCTCATTCTTAACCATGCCGAGCATGATGTGCTCCTTCTCAGTGGAGAGGGGGAATTAGAGCCTGAAAATCCCTGCTCAAGGTGCCTTTGTCACTATGGTCCAGAATTGAGCATTCATTCAAAGCTTCTTTTGAGGTGCCGGGGCAGTTATTCTACCTCCTTATACAGAGATATGTACATCCTAATGCCCTGGGCCCTCTCCTCAGTATCACAAAGATCCCTCCTTACCAGGGCATGTATAGCAAATGAAACCTGAGTAAGTGGGAGTGGTAGCTCTGCGTAAAAGGCTTTAGTGCTGTAATGGCTAACACCTGTGAAGGACTAGCACATTTGTGGGGAAAGCTTTATAAGGAGATACTGGATGATCACTAAATATTTTCTCTATGGTTGAATTGAGTTTTTAATTACTACCTAGTTTTTTTTAATGAGGTTTGCACAGAACAACAGTTACTAACACTTCATTTATGTTGTGATAAAATGTTACTACATGGTATCTATTATGGAAAAGCACTAGGTATATAGCTATACATGGAGCTGCTATTGGTATTTGGACATGCATTGCTGCTACGTTTACTCATATATTCAGGACAGTCTTGATTATATATTGATCATTTTTTGTGCTTGGCATGATTACATTAACATTTACTGCAGCATTGTTCCTGGTTACTATTTACTCATATATTCAACTAATACATTTAAGGTTAAATAAATATAAAATATAAGAAATAAAATCAAATACAAAAAATAAAATATTAAATCAAAATAGGAAATAAAATCAAACCTTATGAATGGTGCGTATCAGAACTTATTTATAATAATGACTATTCATTATAGACACATTTCATTGTGAAAACTTAAAGGTTAGAAATTCCTTTGTTGTCCAGACTTGGTGGTGTGGTCAAGGTATTTGGGTTGGTAATACCTAAGCACACATAATAACCGTTGATTAGTTCCCTGGTGGGTTAATAACACTAATTTATGCCTCTGGAGTTGGGTGTTTCTAGGGTTTAGCCTCATGCTTATTACAGGTCACTCATCTTGCATGTCCACCCAGTGGTTCAGCATAAACCCAGAACAGGAAGGATCACAAAGAAGCCTTTTGCGAGGTTAATTTTAAAATAGGTTAAAGGTTTGTAGTTTATTTTGTGCATAGTGCATGTACAGAATTATCATTGCATTATTTTTATGTCCTGGTACGTCAGAAATGCTCCATTTCAATGTTCCATGATGTATGCTTTTCCTCTTTCCCCTTTACCTTAAAGTGCAATATATTGCTACTACTAAGATTACACCCACATAAATATACACTTGGAAAAAATGCTTTTTTAATTTTTTTATTTTTTTGCATACAAAGCCTCAAGAGGAGCCAAACGGGCTGCCAGGGACAGATAAAGAGTGCGTGCACATACTGTATGTCTGCTCAAGCTTCTTGATCAATGCCCTGGCTAAAAGCATCACTCTGAAGAAGCTGTTTAAAAGGGACACCCACTCTTTGTGTCCGATTCATTGGGAGGCTATTGTCCCTCTCTTTCAACACCATTCACAATGGCTGAGCACATTTGAAAAACAACAGTAGATTAACTGAGCTGCCAGTGTATTAAAGTCTGAAGAATAGCCCCTCAAAGGCAATGTCATTCACTCTTTTGCATACACAGCGGCCGGGTCTTGTCCCCCTAGCCACAGACAGATTATTAGAAGTACTCCTAATATGACCTACTGAAATTTAAAAATTTTGTTAAATTAGTTTTAAACACCAGTTACTTTTCCTTTCATAGTTTTTTTCCCACTGTGCAGCATGTAACAGATAATAAAAAAAAGATGTGTTTTTCATTTTTGGTAAAGTGCTTTTTTATTCTTCTTTTGCAGGTGTGGTTTAGCAATAGACGAGCCAGATGGCGCAAACAAGCCGGAGCCAATCAGCTTGCGGCATTCAACCACCTGTTACCAGGAGGCTTTCCAGCAACAGGCATGCCCACTCTGCCCACATACCAGCTCCCTGAGCCCAGCTACTCTGCTACCACGCTATCACAGGGTACGTTTGCTAACTCAACCCTTCGACATGATGCTGGCATGTCATGTGCAGGAAAGTGATACTAATGAAATCAATGATTTCTGCAGATGGCAGTAGCACAGTGCACCGGCCGCAGCCTCTGCCCCCGTCCACCATGCATCAAGGCAGCCTCTCCAGTGACAGCAGCTCCGCCTATGGCCTCTCGTCCAATCGACACGGCTTTTCCAGCTACACTGATACTTTCATGAGCCAGTCAGCATCCAGCAACCCCATGAACCCCGTCAACAATGGCCTCTCTCCACAGGTTAGTAAGGGTCATTGACCAAAGTGTGTAAATATTCCTCTCTATAGACAGACGTCAAGGAGTTTCTCAAGTGGAATTACGAGAGCTCTGTGATGATAAAAGAGTGTGCGCTTTGTGTGCTGCCATGTCTGTGCTGTGATTAAATGTGTCTCTTGGGTGTGAAAGAGATTCTTCCTACAGAAGTAGTGTTTAGGCAGCGAAAGATCTTCCCTCGTGTTTTCCCATCTAGGTGTTTTGAAGATAAGATTTCCGTTATTAATTTTCCTGTCGATTTTACACGTCCTCATAATTAAAAAAGCAATAATAGTTCGCTTCGAAAGACTTTAAAGCTCGAGTTTGAAACAATAGTGGATACCCTGCAGAGAACAAATCCGCTGCTGCATAATGAAAGCAGGGGAAAGAACAGCGGCTTGGCTCAGGGAGAAAAGGAATAATCGCTCCAAACTAATTAGCCCATTCATCTAATTGTATGCAAGTAATTTTCCGGAGTTAATATATGTTTAAGAAAGTCAAGATGCTTTAATTAAGTGTAACAAACGAATCAGTGTGGCTGAGATGAGGGCAGGCCTCTATTCTACGTGTGCAAGGTTTTCATTCGTGCATGGAATGGTTGCCACTTGTATGAAGCCATACAGTACACGCAATATAATAAATGTAACGAAATTTTATTTTTAAGATCAGGATGCAGTATGCATTTTTGTGAGATTTGCATGACAGAATTAATATCTATTCGGCGGAACAATGTGTGTTTGAAAGAAGCTCTCTGATTGGGGTTAATTCCTCAATAATCAAAAATGGCTGGTATTGATGCTAATCACTAGTAAAAAGGAAATTATATACAATTACGCACCACCATTGGGCAGTTCTGCCCACCATAAGCAGCGACTAACAAGCATAAAATAAGATTGAAATGGTGTATAAGGAACTGAAAATGAAATTCAATGCCCTATTTGTCTGCAATTACCGGCTCATTCACACACATTTTAATGCCATTTGCTGCAACCACATGATCAAGGTACATTTAAAGGCAGATTGGGAAACGATATTCACTCTTTATTTACATTGACATTTCACATTATGGATTACCACTGCTTGTTCATGGTCAATAAAGGCTTTTTCTAATTAAAAAATGCACTTGAGCACTTGCTATTTTTTTCCCTCTATGAATTTACTGTAAAGTGCCTGGTCAAAAAAAGCTGCACAGTCTAATATTTTATTGAATCATCCTTAGCTTTGATTACAGCACACAATTGGCATGGCATCTTACACAATGTCACAAGATTTATTTTCATACTGAGTTGCATTACTTTTTGGATGAGATTGTGTCTAAATGACAGGAGATGAAACAACTCTGTGAAGTCTTCTCCAGTACAGCCCAAAGCCTTTCAATGAGTTTAAAGTCAGGGCGCTGTGGTGCCTGATGCGTATGTGAACATGATTATTCACGATCCCAGATCCATTCTTTCCCAATTTGAGCCCAGTAAATCTTGTCATCCTGGAATATGTCTACGCCATCAGGAATAACCAGGAATAATCATTCGTTACATTCAGGTACTCAGCTGACTTAATTTCATTGCCACATGCCACAGTACCTTTTTCCATTGCTCCAAAGCGTTATTTTAATATTTTTTTATTATCTAACTAAAAACGTTATGTTTGTATGATGCATATTGAGCAAGAGTTTATGTGACCTCACATCATGGTCATTCATTATGTTTTCCTGAACACATTTCTTCAGCACTATCCTTTAGATTTAATAATACGTTGAACATTTTTTTTACTCAATTCCAAGAATTTCAGTGATTTCTTATTTTCTTTGTCTTTTCTTATATTTCTATACTTTTACTCTTCTGAAACACAGTAACATATTTTCAGTGACCACAGAATATGTCTTCTGTCATGGTTGTTTAAGAAATAAGAAGCTGGTAGGCATAAATGAATTGTTGCCAGCTGAAACATATTAATCACTGCTGTATTGGCTACAAAAGGCTCAGAAATAGCCTTATTTAAATCCAAATGGTACGTTTTCTTGCCCAAGCCGCTTGAACATTTTGCAGCTGAAAAACATATAATTTTTTCCAAAAAATATCATTGTCACTGCACTTAATTAAAAGTTCCACATCAGTAAAGATAATACTTTTAATAAAATTGTAATAAACTATGGCTCATTTATTTTAAGTATACTTGAAGTTAAGTTAGTCCCCCCTCCATCTCTATGCTGTGATTGTTGCCTCCTCCTACTTTTTGCCCTTTTACCCTCTTGCACATGGCACATGTGGCAAGTCCATCAGGCCCTTATTGTGAGAAAAATTATGTCTTTTTTGACACGAGCATCATAGTTCAGCCAACCATCACACTGTGAGTGAATGGCCATAAGGAAGGCCGGTGCTCCCTGACACCAAAGCACCTCTGTTCTTTTTAGCTGTACAGACACATTACACATTGCTTTTTGTATGTTCCACTTTTCTAAAATTCAAATTCAAATTTTTATTTGCACAGTCATACACAGTACGATATGCAGTGAAATGCTTAGGCGACTGCCTGTGACCTTAGAATAAAGAAATGAATATAACAAAGAAAGTAGAAATAGATTTAACTAAGAATAAAATCATAAAATATATGTACAGTAAAAATATACAATTTCCAATAAGAAAAATAAGGAAAATATAGGAAATAAAAAATGTATGAAAAATATAAGAAAATATAAGAGAATAAGAAAACCCTGGGTGCAAATGTAGAAAAATATGTATACAATATAAGGAATATAAGAGAGCCTAGGTGTACCTAGGTGTACAGTATAGAGAATATGGGATATAAATAGAGATGTCCAGGGGGGGTGCAAATATGCTGTAAGGTAAAGTGTTTTGTACTCAAAGTGACTTTTTATAGAATAAACAGTAATGTAGTGTGCAATGGTTGTCCCAAGAGTCCAGAGCGAGTGCAAGAAGCATGAGTGTGGATGTGTAAAGTGCGTCAGTCAGTACATTTGGTGCGCTGGTTGAGAGACCGTATTGCCTGCGGGTAGAAGCTCCTCTTCAGTCTCTCTGTATTGGCCTTCAGGGAGCGGAATCGCCTTCCTGACCTCAACAGAGAGAACAGTCCATTGCTGGGGTGGCTGAGGTCCTTCACGATCTTCCTGGCCTTAGTCCAGCACCGCGTGTTGTAGATCGAGTGCAGGTCAGGGAGCTCGGTGTGGATGATGCGCTCAGCTGATCGCACAACCCTCTGTAGATGTTTCCCGTCAGGATGCTCTCTATGGTGCAGGAGTAAAAGTTCCTGAGCACCTTGGAGGGCAGCCTAAAGTCTCTCAAGCGCCATTTTCTGTTCCAGTTCTGCACCCCAACTTAAGTGCACTGATTCACTCATAACATGGCACAGTATGATCATATAAAGTAGCATATAGCAAGTATATTGCTCCACAATATAATGCAGTTCAGTAAAAAAAAAAGTGCATAATTGGCCTGTATTTATTTATCAGAAATTATCTTTGTTTTTATTTTATCAGCATAAACATGGAAAGATAAAAACCATGCATATGCAAAACCATGGTATGTTTGAAAGCTAATTTGCAATTGCTGGCTTCTATGATATCAGTATTTCAAAAGCCAACATTGCACTAATTATAGACAAAATATATATTGTACAGCCCTTACAAGAAAAAAAAACATAACTATAATAATTTTAATAATCAGTTAAATAACTGGAAAATTGTCAAGTCATTCATGAACGTATGGCCTTTTTTAAAAGGTTTGCATCATTCAAATGTTTCACTACGGCTAACAGTCTCATCAACATACTGTTACTCTATTGAAGTCTTTGGTAAGTGGCATTCGGTTTTATGCCTTCATTCATGAGCAAAGTCTTGGTTTGACTTGAGCGCCCCTCATAGATGTAACTTTATTCACTATTCCCATAGAAACATTCATCACTTGAGCTTTATTTGTGACTGAAGCTCCTGTCACAGTATTGAGCCCATATTATAAGGCATATAGGTCTCGCTAACTTGATCCAAAATTGATACCAGATCGGCAGGGTTTTATACACAGCATTGTAAGATGGTTTATTTGCCACTAACACGATGCACTCATTATATTTGTGAGCTCAAGCTTCTGTTTTTATAAATGGCAGAGAACATTTTATCTTATTTTATTTCTTTTTATGTTTGTTCATTTTTTGCAATATCTCAATTAATTTGTCTTTTCGGAGTTAATTTGGTCAAAGTGGTAAAAAAAAAATGGCCAATTGATTTGAAGCAACATTTCCCCTCATGGAAAGGGAAATGGTTATGAATGAGGCTCTAATGTGTAAAATATTGCTATTGACTCACGCCATTATCCTCATTCCTGCGGTTGCTGGAACAGTGGAAGCGCCTTGTTCAGAAAGTTCTTGCCACAGAGAATGTCCATGTTGGAACACAGATGGGCGAGACTCTCTCATTAAGGTGCAGACAGACCACTTTGTTAGCGGGGTGGAATAGAGGGAAACGCCTGCTCCATGGTGAAGAGGTGGCGGTTTGCCAGACTGTAACCCAATCCTACTGGGCTCACTACACCAACAGGTGCATGCTATCGGCTCACACATAGCACTAAACCTTTGCCAAGTATGCACTTTCTCACTGCATTTTTGGAAAACATGGTACAACCCACACACTTTTATTGCTCCTAATATTTGCTTCTACACTGCTACAGTATTTTAGGTTTAGCTCCAGACTAGAACTGACCACTTCTCAAAGCTATTGTCTTGGTACTCATCGTTAGTAATATTTTTTTTGTAAAATATGGACAGTGCCCAATAATGACTTCTGTTCTAGGGTTCTCACATTTAACCTTTCATCCCTATCCCAATTGCTTTTTGAATGAAATCTAAAAGTGATAAGAATAGAAGTTCAGGGTTTGGTGTGATATAATGTGTATAAAGTGAAAAATAAATGCTGCAAGTCATCCACTTTTTATGCAATGAAACATCTTGCTCGCAGTCACATTTATATCCACCGTACAGAAAGCAACCTGTCATGAAAAAAAGAAAAAAAGAAAAAAGGAATAAACATACATATAGTCTTGCAGGAGATGTAGAAGGAAAGGAGGGATGTAGTAGAAGAGAATGTAATTTTGCAGTAGGAAGATTTGTGTTTTGGAATGAAGGAACTCTGGCTAGCATTTGATGTTGGGAAGGGAGAGTGCCTAGGCTGGGTTTCAGCACTGGGGGATCAGAGGCAGAGCAGCGTTCACCCGCGCTCCCTTTGATCTGTATCCCCAGGCCTCGGCGCCTGAGCCGCACACACACTAGCCCAGGCCTCTCCAGTGATTCCTGACAACTGTCAGCTAGAGATAAGGGAGGGGGGACTCAAACCTCGCTCGCCTCTCCCATTAGCACCGCTGCCACTTTAAACTGGATGAATTATATTTAAGAAGCCCGCACAGGGGTTGCCAAAAAGGAAACTGTTATGTGGTGGGGGGTTGGGGTGTAGGGAGAGAAAGAAATATGATTGAGTTTTGGCTGCTCCCGTTGTAGCGTCCTTATTTCCGATGAGACATCGTGCACCTGCATGTCAATGGATGAGTTTGTCTCCGGTTACTGGTATGTTAAACTTCTCACCAGGAATCAGTCACTGATTTTCATAAACAAATCAGTAGTTGCACATATTTACGTCACTCCCATAGTCTGTGAGCAAAGGAGGAAAACGCTCATTAATTAAAACTCTTCTTCAATATGGATGCTGTTCTAATTTGGCAAGAATTAAAAAGTAAGCAGCTTTGGAAAAAAAAAAAAAAGAGATGAGACCTGCTTGAAAGCTGCCAAAAAATCAGGGAATTTAAATCATGCCCATTGGCAGAATGTTTTCTGCACAGATTTATTCCCTCCCTCACCCACACACACACTCTGTCTTTACTTGGACTGAGTGCAATTGTAGCATCCATGTTCTATTACTCAATCACAGGTAGTAGGGTTCTCGGTTCACACTGATTGACTCTTTATGCTTCTGTCCCATAGCAGTGGGATGTTAATGACAATCCCAAAGCAGTGGGATTTATGGACTCTGCTGGTCGACAAGGTTTAACGGGTTTATTTGTGTCTAAATTACTGCTGTGGGCTTTTTGTGTTGATGGATCTGTTGTAGCTGTAGAAAATGAAGGCTGTATCAATATAGCAAAGCATTCTCACGAGAATTCACCTGATATCTTAATGACTCCTTTGTCTTGTTAGATAGACCGAAAACAAGTCTGACGAAGAACATTACGTCTAGTATGTCTCCGTTGTGTCTACTGATGTATTTGGTAATCAGAATATAGCATTTTTCTACACCACTTATCTAATCTCTTTACAGCATTTCAAGTTTTATTCCTTAATATGCAACCATACTGGTCTGTCCTCGGTCCCCCTTTCCTAGTCATCTTTTCATTGTCCTCAGCTCCCTCACACTTCATCTCTTGCCTGAGACAGTACATTATTCCCCATGCATAGATGAAAGGCCACGGCAGACAATAAAACCACTATTTAAATTCAAGAGTGTTTGTGTGGGTGAGAGATATTTCCTGGAGAAAGTGAGCTGTTGCATCCTGATAAATAAGAAATATATGGGAATGCAGTTTATATTTTTCGCATAAAAGTGGTCAATATGAATTTCACCAAATCCTACGGGATTAGACCACATTATATAGCACATACTAAGAGAGTAGCTAAGAGTAGCTAAGAGATGCAAAGCTATAGGCACAGAATAACCATTACTATTGTCTGACCTACAAATCAAAGCATTTGTGTATTTCCTATATAGGGTATTTTATTACAAAAATGGCCAATTGATTTGAAGCAACATTTCCCCTCATGGAAAGGGAAATGGTTATGAATGAGGCTCTTAGGCTTTTATGGTAATAAAAAAGTAGGTAATATATAGTAATGTGGCTATATAGGTTACATATTGGCTACTATAAAGGTGGTCTGTTTTGATTCCTTGTTGTAGATTTTACATAATGTGTAGATTTTATGTCCTTTCATTTTAGTAACAGAAGCTCAGTAAATATTTTATAGTATCTCTAAGTAATGTCTATGATGTTGTGTATTAGAAATGTTAAAAAATGTAATGTTAAAAAGATTTTATATATGTATATATATTTTTTTGATAGGGTAGTTTGTGTGGTGTGAACGGTAGGAAAGCACTTGGATGTGTGTTTGTCACCGTGTTGAAATTTGGCGCAGTGTGCATGCTATTTGTTAGTCCCAGATACGGTGTCCTGAATATTATTACAACCTTACAAACCGCTAACTTTCAACCAGTCTACGCTTATTCTCTATTTCAGTCCCGTCGACTGGATTTAGATGGTTTGTTGTATGATTTGTTATTATTTTTTAGTTATATATTCCCAGTGGGTTGATGGCCTACATGCTTGAGTTGTACTATCTCTCTTTCCCCACACTAAGCACTGCTGGAGTCCCCATCTGGCCTTCGCTAACTGTTCTGCTCTCGCTCCCGGTCTCCAGCTGAGAGTTATTTCACTGTTTATTTACATGTAATTATCTCTATGAGGTGCCGATATTAACACTGTCAAGAACAATTTGACCTGACATTCTTCACTGTGCCTGCTGCCTGCTGTTTATAGCAAACATCGCACCCCCCCCCCCCCACCCTTTCCACCCACCCTCCACTCGCTCGCTCCTGCCTCCACCTTGCATTATTCTTGGAGCCAGTTACCGTGCCTTGCCCTCCCATCCACTCTTATGAAATCATTTTAAGCAATCGTTTAATTTAGCAGAGCCGGCCGTGCGAAGCAGACAGACCGAAGCGGCTCAGAGGTCAGAGGGGGATGTTTGTTCCTCTGCCTGAACTCATCCCACAGTGCTGCAAACATATTGAGAAAAGTAATCGGATTGCAGTGCGTCCTTGCACTGCACATCAACCCAACAGGGTACATTAACCTTTGGTTAGCAAGAGGCCTCGTAACACTTTAAGATATTTAGGAAGTGCTGTTGGCGGTAAGATGACGTTTGCAGTGCATCCATTGATGTGTCTAAGGGAAAATAAATGCATCTTAAATAATGCTTTATAAATATAGCATGAACAGCTCTGTAAAAAAAATATTTTAATACATTATGAACATGGAAATATGATCACATTTTTATAATTTTTATTGCTGGTTTGCATATTGAGGTACAAATATCAGTTTTCACCTAATACTGTAAGACTAGTCAGATCTAGCTGCTATGAATTATGCACTTCGATTTTTTGACCACCCAGTCTCTCCTCATCTATCAGTCATGGATTAAGGAGGCCGTTAGTAGTCTGTGTTACCGTACAGGGTTAAAAGAGCCATATGCCCAGTATTTCCCATCGCTAACATGTTGCTAAAAGTGACAGCTTGTTTGGCTGCATGCTAATCGTTCTCATCAGGGCCCAGCTTGTCAGTGCCCACTTTCTGTCACTGTCAATCACGTACCTAATTTGAAACAATTAAAGTCTCCCTAAGCGCCTCTCCTCTTTTCCTCCCCCCCTCCTTTCATTTTATTTCCTCCTTGTCTATTTCATAGGCCATCCGTCCTCCCCCTCGTTCCTCCTGTATCACCCCTGTCCCCCTCACAGGCTTTTTTTGGCTGATGCCCCTTTTCACTTTCAATTAATGTGCAGTGGCCCATTAACGCAATGACACATGGGTAGGGGAAGAAATCATCTCTGTCATCTGATCCCTACCGCTCGGGGAGAGAGGAAAATTAGAGGAAGAGAGAGGGAAAGAAATATCGACTCGGAGCGAGGGAGAAAGAGAGACAGACGATGGATCTTATAATTACCTCCAGCCACGACCAAACAGTTAATTGAATGTATGCAACTGTGTTTATTTCCTCTTGATTTGAGATTTTTCCTCAAACATACATCGATTAACACCGAAAAATCAGGAAGGAAAAGTGGACAAATATTCTCTTGGACCGTTTAGCTGCATCTCGGCAAAGTGTAATGTTATTAATCCACATTCCAATCAAGGCATTCGCGCGATGTTTAAATATCGAACGATATTTAAGACTAATGACCTCTGAAATTCTTAAATACAACAGCAGTTGCATCAGAATCTTCAATTTTCTGGCCGTGAATGTGTTTGTTTGCACACAGTCCTTCCAGTTGACATCATTTACTGGTAGATGGGGGTGTTGGGATTTTGCAGAAGGATTATGTGTGCTCTCTGAAATGCATCTGCCTGCTGGAGAATAGCATTATTTTCTGCTTTAATTACAGCAGCATTGCATCAGATATTCCTGTCGAAAACGAAATGTTGCTGTGTGTGAGTGAGATGTTCTTGTGTTCGTGTCTCTCATGAGCACAATGTGTCAGGCCTCTTAATCCGACAAATCCCATATCTTTTGGGAGGTGTGTCGTTTTTTTTCCAAAAAGAAAAAAAAAAATATATATATATATATATATTTCTACTGAAAATGATCATTCCACATACTCGGTAGTGAAGGGTCTGTGTGGGTGTGGTATAAAGTGTCTGGATGTGGATAAAGGCAGGATAGAGCCCTGTGCTGACGAGATAACCTTCTCACACCTTGTGTGCTGCTTAAGGCTGCTCTTTGTACAGATGACCCTTGCTTGGCTCCACATCTTCCTCTGAGTGAAATGTGAGCCTAACTCCTACACTCCTGCAAATCCAGTCTCTGTCTGTATGTGTGCGTCTGTGTGTGCTGAAGAGTTAACTGAGAGTAGTCCTATCTGCTCTGCAGGCAGGCGTACCCTCGGGCGAGCACGGGTCCTCCAGGAGTTTTTTTTTTTTGTCTCCCCCTTGCCTCCCCTCGAGTCTTTTCTTCTCCCTGTCTCTGTCCTCTTCTCTGTCTGAGCACGAGGAGACGCCGAGCAGGTGGACAGGCCGATTGTGAGGATGCTGATGGCCTTCTTTATTATCATTGATGCCATTGTAGCACTGAGCTCTGCAGGGTGCTCACCCACTCCCGCTACCGAGCGCCTACATACTTTTATTTGTCATTTATTGAAAGTTGGTCAAACTGTTTTAAGAAAAGAAAAAATATATAAATAGTAACATAGTTTTATTATGAATTCTGCCTTAAGGAAGATAACAAATATAAGTTTTCTATTTTCTTTAATCCAGTTTTAAAATTTTGGAATAAAGGATGCCTACACTTTAACATGGAAAGCTTTTACTTCCAGTTAATATTCCTCTCATTTCGGAGAGAAGCGACTAATGAAACACTGTCATATCAGTCAGGTTCCATTAAGCCTGAGCCTGTCTGTGTTACACTTAATAAAACTCAACAAGAAGTAAACCTGCATCAAACACTTAGTTGGACAAAAAAAAAAAAAAAGAAAAAAAATATATATAATTTGACAGTTAAGGTAATTGACTGTGCGGAAAAAAAAAAAAACCTGTGCACACATTCATTCATTATCTGAAAGGATGCACATTGTATCAATTTTGAATTTGACATGTTACAAAGCTCGAGTTGAGAGAATTAATTACTGTTTTATTGTTATTTGTAAAGAAATCTCCCAGTCAAAGGGAAGAGAAAAGTAAGAGAACTGGGTAGGAGAGAAAGAGGGATGCCTGGAGCTATGTCTTTTAAACTGGATCCTGCATGGCATTATCTACTCCTGCAGTTCTCCAAATGAAAGAAGTGAAAGCATGGCCACTGCAGCGAGAGAGAGAGAGAGAGAGAGAGAGAGAGAGAGAGAGAGAGAGAGACAGACAAAGAGACAGAGAGGAGGGGGAAGTTTTAGAGAAGGAAAAATTAAAAGGAATAAAGTTGAGTGTGTTATAGACTGTCTGGTATTTGTTTGTGCATGTGTGTATGTGTGTGTGTGAGAGAGAAAGAATGTGCGTGTATACTCTTAAAGTTGTTGTCTAGTGCTCATGGGGTTTAGGAGCGCTACTGCCCGGGGACGTTGTTTGTCATCCAGAATGATTGGCAAATGTCCCTGCTTCCTTCCACCACCATATCAGATACGCAAAGGTTACACATGTGGAAAGAATATTGATTTCAACTTAGTGATGGTAATACAGCAGGAAGTAATAGATTATAACCTCCAGCCTGGACATGCTTTTGACCTCCCTGTCCTCTAACTCCTCTTATATTAATGTCAAAATTGAATGCTACATTGACGACATGTCTACGTTTTATATCGGAAGGTATAACATTATGATAGGAATTGATGTTTGTTAGTTCGTTTTTTTCGGCTTATTGTGCAGCTTTTCTTGTGACTGTGCTAATTCTAGCTAGTTGGCTGTGTGCCCCATGACACGGCTGGCACAAGCATACTGGGCATGATGAGCAGCCTGAGCTGACAGCCTCCTCCTTACCCCGTTCTGATCCTGCTTGAAGTTGTTCTCTACCTCTCGCCATGCCGGAATATTCTCCATTCGACACTTTAATTGATGTCAATAAGGTTATGCTAAATTTGAAGATTTGAATAATTTGTCTTTCAGAAGCATAATGCCATCACCGAGGTTACAGGCTGCTTAAGCGCCGGGCTGAATAGAGGTGTCAGACGCCCGGCGCTCTCTTGCAGCTCTCACCCCGGCATTCTGCCCCATCACCCGTTGTGCCGCAGCCTTCTTTCATCTGATTAAAACTCCACTCCTGCCGAGAGTTTGAGAATACACACACTGCTGCGGCGCTATTACCCAAAAATTACCTCTAATTACACCCAAATGTAGATTTACGGGAACATGGAGGATTATGCTGTGTTACGGCTTTATTATAGTTGATATTTTTTATGGAAAAAATAAGTATGTAAGAAACTTGAAAACATTAAATACATATTTACCTGAAGCTTGTAATAATAGTAGTATGAATGTATTTGCGGTTACTAAGCATTTTAGATATATAGAGTACGACACGCACTTAAAATAACAGGAATACAAAAGCGTTGAGCATAATCAACGCTCAATCAGTTACACCCTCATGTGTCTGTTGTCTCCCCCCCTCATGAGGCAGGCGATCGGATGAGCGGGCACGACCCCATAGCTCCATGCCTGGGGTCACACTCCAGCTCCCGGCAACGTCAATAAAACTGAAACCCCCATAGGCCACCATTTTCACACACTCCTCCTGCTTCCTTCCTCTATGCGCATATAACATGCACAGGAAGCCGCTTTTTGCTTTAAGTTTTTAATATAATTCTAGAGAATAAAGTTTTCCTGGAAGCTTTGGCCAGAGGATATTAAGCTAAATTCAGTTATTGGTTTAGGACCTCTTCATATGCCCAGTGGTTTGCCTAACACACAGAAGTGGCTGAGGTTGTTTTAAATTAGTTTATGAACTTGCAGGTTGTATGGACCTTTAGCAAATAGCCCATGGTTGTTGTCAGAGCCACGCATGTGGGCCTGGTTTTGCTCTCTGCAGCCCTGTGAAGGGCTAATTGGTTTAGCAGGCTGGGGCCTGAGATGGCCAAAGGCCAGTGGGGCGTAGCGAGACGCAACGGGAACCTGATGTTCAGGAGGATGCTTTGTGTCGGCCGGTGGATGGGGAGCATGTGGCAGACAGAGCAGCTTCTACAAGTAGTTCTATTCTCTGACTCTGTCTCTCTCTGTGTGCACTTTCCTGCCCCCACCCCATGCTTTTCCATTTATCTTCTCTTCCCTTATTAATTTGTTTCTCCATTTGCTGTACCCATACAGTGGTTCTTACAACTATTTGTAAACATGTTTGTGTTTATTTCTCACCTTTCATCAAGTTCAAATTGTTGGATGAAACAAGAATAAAGAACTGTGTAAAGTTTGATTTGCGATGAAGTTAAACCCAAATGATAGCCTGTACTCTCAGACCAATCCTCTGAGCTGACATTGGTCTCCAGGGATGCCTAATGTGAGCATCTATTATTTGAAACATTTTAATCATTCATGAGGTCTGAAGCAGTGGGATGACTGGAGGCTCCCGATTAAACCCTCCCTCAGAGCTTGTTAGGCAGTCAGCCTCAGGTCACACAAACCTGGACTGTGCATGTACTATCTCTCTTTATGGACCCTTCTTTCCATCCTCTATCCCCCCCCCCCCCCCTTTATGTTATTTACTTTGACAGCTGTTTCCAAGCTACTAAACACTCTCTCGGGATGCGCCAAAGGCTACTGTTGTGTTCCACTTAAACCTTTACGATACTGAGACGTTACACCTTGTGAGCTTGTTGTAATACCAAGTGAATAACTGGAAATAAAGAGTTCTGTTGATTGTGAGCCAAATCTGTCATTCCTGCAGGTTATGAGCATCCTGAGCAACCCAAGTGCCATGGCTCCTCAGTCGCAGCACGACTTCTCCATCTCGCCCTTGCACGGCGGGCTCGAGGCTTCCAACCCGATCTCAGGAAGCTGCAGTCAGCGCTCTGAGCCCATCAAGACAGCAGAAAGCCTGGCTTCATCTCAATCCTACTGCCCCCCAACCTACAGCTCCACCAGCTACAGCGTGGACCCCGTCACAGCTGGATACCAGTACAGCCAGTATGGCCAGAGTGAGTATATCACCACCCAAACCCTTTTTGTAGTACACTGACCCTGGCTATTGACTTTGCTTTAATAGTAAGCTAAGTGTAAACAAGGTATATTAAAATACCTAATGTATTTTATCCACATCTGAATGGTTAGCAATGCAACCAAATTAATTAGAAACACAACCTCCTTCTCTGAGGTGAAAATCTTTCTAATATCAATAACGTGATTAAAAATTCAATTCAAATGTTCAATCAAAGTGGGCTAACGTGTCTCAGAGAACACCTGTCTGATTCATGAAAATGCATTGAGGTAGACAGAAGCTTAGCGGGTGCATGCTGCTGGGAGATGTGTGTGTCTCATGCGTGCTTCATAACTGGAAGTGCCAGATAGAGCGTCTCTTGGAGGAAGAGGTGAGACAAGGTGTATATCTGAGGCAGATTTAAAGAGTAAACCTGGGATGACAGAGAGCGAAAAAGGTTCCGGCAAGAGAGAGAGAGAGAGAGAGAGTGAGAGAGCACAGAGCTAAATCATTGGTGATTAGTTTGCCAGCTGTCAGGCTAAGCGTCTGCCGTAAGGACAGTTGGCCCACCCACAGGTATGCGTCTGCTACCGTGCACATTGGCTGCTCATGACAGGCTCAGTTCTTCACATGCTAACACACGCTAGCGCGTGTTAAACCTCACTTACTGTCACACTGACAGATGCCTGGCAACGTCCAACGTCTCTCCGCCCCACCCTGCTGCTGCTACACACCACAAAGGAAGCAGGAGAGGTGAAAATTACCTTCTCCACCAGCCAGTGATATCAAAGGCCTTGGCACACATCTGACACACTTGACAGGCCAGCAGATAAAGCCAACATGGTAATTCTCATAACTGGGAGAGAGTTTTTTTTTTGATCGGTAATAATGAAAACTTCTGTTTTCTTTTTTATTTCCTATGTTCCAGGTGTACAGCCTTTGTGATTACAGATGTCATTTTGATTCAGTAATTATTGTGTGCAAACTTTAAATGGCTCATAAATATACCATTTGCTCGACTTTCCTCTATTTTTTTCTTCTCCTAAATATAGGATTTGGATGAGGCTTTTGTGTAAATAATTATAGTGAAAGTCCTCACTAGTCCAGCCTTGTGTTAACTTAATAATTCCCATTTCCCCTTGGACTGGCCTGACCTGGGTATTTTAAATGGGAAGAGTTCTAGAAGGGGTTAATTGATCTTTCCTTAGTTTTATCCCCAGCCTGCACTACCTCAACACTGGCCTTGGTTTGTCCTCACAACCTCCTGCCCCATTTCCTTGCTCTTTTATGCAGACCCTATCATTTTAATGTTGTTAGCTTGTGCATTTAAAATGAAACCATATGAAGTGTAAGACAGATCAATGCACCAGTCCCAGGGAGTGGGCGAGACTTTCCGCACCTTTTGACCCTGGGTGGGCTTGCAGATTAGTCCTCACACATGATCCTGATAAAGATCTCCAAGCAAAGCAAGTCTGTGAATCAGCCTAAAGAGCCTGTGCCCCCCAGTGCTGTGCTAGTAACACCAAGTTGGTATCATGTGTATCAGGTCACCTATCTGACAAAAACCTTTTAACTTTATTAAAGATTTTATGGAGGTTTATGGAATTATGGGACTACATATAATTTATATAACTGTAAATAACATTAACTCATTTGTTAACTCAATCATTTTCAGTAACTGCCTAATCCTGAAGCATGATGCACACATTCATTCACACCTTAGGATCATGTAGTCTGGCCAATAACCCAATTGTTTTCAAGATGTGAGAGGACACTAGAGAACTGAGGAAACACATGAACAGAATCTTCACACAGACAGTATAAGCCAAGCTTAAAATTAAACCTCGGAGGAATCCGTGGAGGGAGGGACCCCAAACCAGTGCAATACCACCCGCTGTGCCACCCTGGCACTCTGTAAATAACAAGGGGTTGTAACTTCATATCAGTTTCCTTACGAGAAATTGACAATTTTCTTGCTTTGAAAATACATACCTGTACAGTTTTTCAAGAGTATTACTACATGAGCCATATGTCTAGATCTGATGCTAGATGATGAAGTGTGGAATGCAGAAAGCAGAGATGACAGAGATAATAAGTGATGCACAGAGGGAAAACTCAGTATGACAGGAATGAATGACAGCAGGGAACAGGTGGCTCATTTATTTCACCAAACAGCCATCAGCGGCATTTTAGTACCCAAATAATTCTAGATGTTAGGACTCAAGTTCATCTTGAAGGCAACTTATGGAATTCTTATCTTAATAATATTTTTTTCCTTGTTTCCCTGCAGCTGCTGTAGACTACCTGGCTAAGAATGTCAGCTTGTCCACACAAAGGAGGATGAAGCTCGGGGAGCACTCAGCCGTCTTGGGACTGCTTCAAGTAGAGACGGGCCAAGCTTATTGACAACCTCGTCCTCTCTCTTTCGATCGCCGCTTCTCTCTTTCACCAGCATCCCTCCATCCACTGAGCTGCGCAAGAGAAACGAGAAGTAGCGAAGTTCATAGACAGCCTTAGATCCCTAACCTATGGCTGAGTGAATACATAAGCCATTTAATAAACAGACACTCTAGTGCCGCGTCTCATCTCTCTCCTTGTCCATTCCAGTTCTTGTCCCCAAGTGATCATTTCCAAAAAGAGACCTTTTCACGATTTTGGAGGATAAAGCAAGCATTTCAGCAGTTAATGTTAACACACCTGAATATGGTTTGGACCATGTTATTGTTTAACAGGACTTAAAATGATGGTATTACATTTATATTTGATAAAATGATTGTGGTTGTTTCTATTACTGTTACAGTTATTATTATTGTTAGAAACACTTTGTTTACATGATTTTTTTGGTTTCTTAGCCAGTTTCTAACACACCCATACACAGAGAGGCTGTTGCTCAGAATGCAGGTTATTTGACCTTTTAATCTAAGTTTGAAGTTCAGATAGATCTGGACCGGTCAGTGGGGTGTCTGGTTCAGTCGAGTCTTCTGGGAGGGTCTGGCAAATAAAGACTCTAACAAGAGTTTCCAATCCTTGCCCCTTTGTTCCCACATGGATTATCCACTGGGAAAAGCCAAAACAGTTAGAAATGAAAACAGTCCTAAAGCAGCCCCTTGACATACACCATGGGTAAGTTTTAGAGAGAAACATTTATCAGTATTATTTGTACTATTTGTTTTTAATTGAGTAAAATAACATTGCATTCCTGAAGCATTAAACTTAGGTTATTATAAAAAAAAAAACAGCTAATTTCAGTATTATCACTACATTCCTATACGAGTAATATGGGGTTATTCAAATCCATATCACTTTTCAAAGCTGTGTCAGGGCCGTACAGTTTCTTTTTCATTTAAATTTTTTTTATTTTGTTTAGTCACTATTACTAAAAGGTGCTACATTCCAGAACATTACATTACTAAAGTATGTCATGGAACAAATACAGTGCATTATTTAGCATTCCAAACTTGCACTTTTCTTTTCCCTGTTTTTTTTGTTGTATGCAGTCTTAATGCTTCATTGGTTAAATGACTACCATAGAAAAGGGATTACCTCAAAACATTTCATGTAAATTTGAAATAGCACAAGAAAAGGAATTCTACTAGTGCATATTCCATTAACATAGATACAGTATATTCAAGCTATAAAACTGGCATAGCACTTGATGATAATTGGTGTTTGTAACGGAAAGTGTGAGTGGAGTGTCCAGACGTGTACATTTTAATATAATGCATACTGTTTCTCCATTTTTTAAACACATTTTGTCCTTCAACCACATTGATTGTGTAAAGTAAAGAACGTAAATTTCTTCACATAAATAATTTCTTGTTTGAATTTACTGTGCCCGTCATCGTCCCCATAATGACGTGTCTTACTCTTCACAAATCATTCCCTTAACAAAAACCTCTAAACACGATGAACCAAGAATAATGTTTATCTTCTGCCCAGGACCTATGTTCATTCCTATCTTGTTTGGCCTCCCATTCCACATTTTGGATCTATACATATACCTTTCAGTCAGGACGTCATAAATGAGGTTAAATAGAGGTAGGGGAAATTTAGAACCAAGTCAGAAGTTGAGTAGCTGGCAGGTCAAACAGAAAGAAACAAACTCGCTCTGGCACATGACCGTGTGCCGTTAAAGATTGAAAACATTTCATTTAACACTTAAAATATTTTGTAAAAAAATTATAAAAAACAAACTATATAAAGAAGGAGTGTAAAAAGTTTTTAGTGTGTAGCACTCATTTCTAACATGGTCTACCTTTTGGATATCGAAAGCACTATTTAAGTTCCAAAATGTTTTTCTAGCTTCAGTCCCCCCCCTATCACCCCCCCCCCCCCATCACATTCCTATATAGTTCTTAAGCAACTGTAATTTGCTTTATCTTTCTGTTCAGCATGTGTGTATATTATCATGGCATAATTTATTCTGTATGAAACAATAGCATAATGGGAACTTGTATTGGTTTTCCTACATTCAGCCTGTTGGTGTCTTTACTGTAGCACTGTTATTGATTAAAGTTTTGAAAACTGAACAAGCTATTTTTTTTTTGTGGATTCTTCAGCAGTACTGTTGCTCTCGTAAAACCAACAATACATTAGCGATAGTTGAAAATCTTGGGTATTTTTTTTTTATAGTTGCAGCCAGTTTCTCATACTGATATGCGTCTACATCTTTTCCTGAGCAGAGCCTTACACATCCTACATGCATGTTTTCGTCACTGTCATTTATATTCAGTTATTTTCAAGGGGTGAAATATTTATTGGCATGTATCATACATGCACACAGCCGTTTGATCTCGCTACAAACAGCAATCATGATTTAATCCCCTTTTTCCACAATGCAGTGTTTTTCAGCGTATTTGAAGTCAAGTGCATCTTGACAGTCATAGTGATTTAAGATACTAAAAATAGTTGGCAGTAATTGAGCCGAGCTGTGAGGGAATAAAGAAGAGCTTAAAAGCAGTGTCACAACATAGATGCTTCAGTGCCACTGCCTTCACAGAAGGCTTGTGTAATGGTTCAGTAGCCTCAGGCCAAGTGCCTCAGACGTGACCACGAGGGCAAGGCCTGGGCATAAAGCCTCTGAACGCTAGCCAATGTGTGCTGCTTATGGCCTGAGACTCATGAGTCTGAACAGTTTGTAATGCAATGGCTGCTTTTTTTAACCACCTTGAACACCAGCGCGCGCTCGAGAGAGAAAGAGACATTCCATTCGTGATTAACAGAATTATGGGAAAATATGTATCAAGACCAGCCAGCTGTGCATCCTACAGCAGTTGCATGCAATGATGAAGTCTCACTGGTATGTAGTTTTGAGCTGAGGACTCCCTCTTTATGATTCAGCTGTCCATGACATTTTGTGCTGTCATAAAAAGTCATTTCACATGTGAGCAATATTGTTATCAAGAAAACAGCTGTTGATTGATTGTTCGAAAACGTCATAGGTTTAAGAATTTTCATAGAAAAAAAAAAAACAAGCAAAAAAAAAACTGAGACAATATTCATCAATCATGGCAAAACATAATAATAATAATAATTATTATTATAGAAATAATAATAAGATTAATAATGTATTATTATTATTATTATTATTATTATTATTATTATTTAAAATGTGTATTATTTAAACTGCTTGACAAAATAAGCTAAAGCAAAGCTGAAAAGTGATCCATCACATATCAATAAAAACAATACATAAAACAATTTGAAGCATCTCAGAAGCCTGGTGTTTAGTTAATAACGAGCATTTTGGGTCACCCAAACATTATCATTACAAGGGGAAAAAATGCCACAAGGTATGAATTGATTAAAACATGTCTGAAGAAGTCTGACACCCCTCCTCTCAAACAGAGCCTAAGGCTATTGTGTTGTAGAGACTGTGCTGTGTCAACCACTCGAAAATGTCACAAAGAAAGCACTTTACAAAGCCTAACATCTCCTTAAATCCCATAATTATTCCAGGATACATTATGTACCTGAGCCTGCCTGTCTGATCTCTACCGAGAGGATTCTACATTCCCACAATCAGCTTACACCGACAGATCGCATGATTGCCTAATAACCTGGATTGGTAAGTAGACTACTTAGTAGGAGATTGTTACTGAAAAAAAGAATGTATCCTTTCAGCCAAAACCATTGTTAGATATATTCATTTTTTTCCCTGACACATTATACTCTTACACAATGAAGCTTTTTTTTCCCCCTTTCTTTTTTTTTTTTCACTGTCGATGTCAATATGGCTAAGACAATTTTATTCCTCCCTTCAATTCTCAGGAAGTTTTTCCTCTTAAGCCAAGCCTTTCATTTGCCGTCTCCAGGCACTGGAATACAAGATTATAGTCCTCCATAGTAACCCTGGTATTCCGTAGGCAGCCTCCTCCATGTGCCCCTCCCTGCCCCCAGTCTCTAATCTCCACACGCCAGCATCACTTCAAAATTAAGCTGTGAGCAAACTGGAAGTCTCGCTAACGCTACTCACTCTCAAAACCACTCAATATACCCAAGTGAAAAGTGTCACTCTGCTGCATGAGCGCAGCGCACACTTAAATGAATGACCTCAGCCCCTCTCATGCTGGCCGTTTCATGTCCCGCATCCTACAGTATAACTCACTCTTTCCATTTCACCTGAGAGAAAGAAAGGGAAATTGACTGTGGGCTTGTCGATCCAAGACATGAGCTTGACATGAATCATGAAGGCTATTTGTTGTGTTTACTTTAGAAAACTGCTCAGCTTCCAGACTAATTCATGTTAATAGCAAAAAATGGAAATGACCTGCAACACTGAATAATGCACAAGCCTCGGTGCATTTTTATGAGGAGATACACGCATAAAAGTCTTCTTTTGAAAACCAGTCAGCACTTAACATGCGTGACGCCTGGGCATAGACTCTAATACACAGAGACAATTTTGCTAGATAATGGCCTATCACGCAGGATACAATTTAAATTAAAAAATGCAATTTTCACCTTGAAATGAACAAATGATTACAATTTCTATACAAATTAAGGCATCTAGGCGGTGCCTCAGTGCTCTTCTCAGGCCATGAAACTTGACATAATTACCATGAAATACATTTTGAAATATTTGTATTTTTTTGCTTTAAAGCACGCCACTTTGCCTTCTGCTGGATTGTGATCTCACCTTCTGGGAATAAAAGAGAGGGAAAATCAGCAGAGATGAAAAGCCCTTCAACAGGCAAGATAAAAAAAAAAAAAAAAAAAAAAACGCATAAAAAAAGATGAGGAAAATACAAACAGTAAATCGACACTGTTCAGCCTGCCAGCGTACGAAGTTATCTGTAAAAGCCAAATTATCAAGCCTTATCTAGAAAATCATATCTAATAGTGATCTGCTCTGATGTTTTTTTCATTCTCCTCCATTCCCTTTTCTCTTTACTTCTCCTCTTTATGTGCATTTATGAATCTGTTTATAGTTATGAATATATTTATAAGAAATGCTAACGTGAGCGTTTGAGTTGCGAAGTTGTGGCAAATTGTGGACAGCATCACAGGAGAAGCATGTAATTCAGAAGTTAGAGAATATGGACAATACGAGGTGGCATGCTGATGGGTTTGCTTATTTATACAGAAACACACTAAAGCGCAAAAAAGGTAAAAACGCAACAAAGATTTCTCACATTACGATTTTTGCATTGACTCTTTCCTACATTCTAGAAGCTCATCTGACGCTCAGTAGATAATTGTGCAGTTTGCTCTAAAAGTAAACCTGAATACAATGCTTTTATTCAGTCATGATATCTATTATTTCCATTTGTGAGATCCACTCACATTCCCTCAATAAGACTGTGAGAGAAGTTGTAAAGTGACCCTGCTTTCTCCCACTGCCCTCCTCATCATCTATCTCTGAGCATTGTCAGTGTGATTCCAGTCTGTCTGAGAGGCACACATCAGATTTCAACACTTGACCTCATAATGCCAGAGGTCAGCGCCACACCAGCACCAATTTCACACACAAGATGAAAGGGAAATTAACATTGAAGTTGTCCAAGGCTGCAGCTCCGGGCCCCGCCCGCCTTTGGCCGCATTCTTCTGGCCCCTTGCACACTGTGAGCCACAAAGAGTAGGAGTGAGGAGCAGGGCTGCTGGGAGCTGGAGGAATTCAGCCTGCTCCTGCTGGAGGCTTAGCCACTGGCACACACTGCTCTGGGACACGAGTGGCAGGATAAGAGCACAGCTTTCAGCTGCAGAGCACAAACAAGGTTTTAAAAATACCTTAGTGGTTTATATGGATATTGACAGTTAAAATATAGTTAACTAAACAGTATATGTGTGTGTATACAAAGTCATCCAAAAAGATTTATACACCGGACAAGTGGAAAAAATGATGTATATTATATTAATATCATTAATAAGATTATAATATTAGTATTTTATTTATATATATATATATATATATATATATATATATATATATATATATATAGCATCAATTTTATATTTACATTTTCTTTGTTTTTCATAAATGTTAATATTCTATGCCAAAAGTTTTTGCAGTTAGATACCCCCTCAATACAGAAGTATTTTACAAATATAATCTTAACATATTAGATCATAAAATATTCGATTCATTATGTGTGTATATATGTATGTGTAAAATAATATTTTGTGTTTTTAAATTAGACATTTTTTTACAGTGAATTTTGACCAGTTAAAATGCACAATTACTAAAATAACGTAATAATAAATATCATAACACTAATCATTGTTAGTTTTGATTTCTACCACTGTCAAAATAAAGAAGTGGGAGAAAAAATGAATCCTGGATAACCTGACCATGCTACATGGAGTCCTGAAGGCCAATTTAATCACCATTTAAAAGAAAAGCATTTGAAATTTATTATTATTATTATTATTATTATTATTATTATTATTTAGTTATTTTATAAGTTTCCATAATTATTAATGGCAAATTGATCGTCAGGAATTTTACATCAGGCAACAATAAAAAACAACATCTCAGATATCAAAATTTTATCAATGTCTCCCATAACTTTCCTGACTTCTCCCTTCTCCTCTCCTCTCCTCTTCCCTACGCTGCTATCCTCTCCCAACACTGCTTACAGGCACAGCTGGAAGCAGCTCCTTTGCATTCATGAGGTAAGCAGCAGATAAATAAAAGGTTCATTATGGTGCTAACGTGTTACTAATGACATGTACCTGCCACACAGCACTACTGAAAATCTAATGTGACACACTGGAATGAAAAATCTATTTCATCCGCTCAGATTGTGCGTCTGTGCCCTGTGCGCTCAGTGGAAATTTCCCTCACCTTAACTCCACCTCCATGTTTGGCGCTCCATAAAACCTAAATTTACAATTCTGTTGATATTATGTCTTACCAAGACCTGTGTGGCCTCTGTCATGACCTTCATATTAGCTGAAAATTGGACTTTGCAAACTAAACATGAAAGGGGGAGAGGGAGCAGAATCGCTCTTGCATGAGAGAGCAGAGGAGCTCAGAAGCCCAGCATGAGGCCTGAGAGAAATCAGCCTCCTGCATGGAAGATTGACACATATTACTGCACACTAATGCCAACCATTATGTGTGAGTTTGGGTTCGTTACCATTTTGCCAATTTAGATTTTTATTTATTTATTTATTTGTATGGAATATGAGTCATATTACGTGGGATACCATATAGGACAAGTATGTCAGTTTAGAGTCTGTTTAAAGTATTTATTACAGAAGGCATCATTATTAACAACTTACATTATTCTTGCTTTGTAAGTTGTTTTCATTTACTTAAACTATTCATGTTCATTTGTCCTCTTGTCTGTCATTGGCACTGTCCATAAAATGTATATGTTGTGAAATAGAAAGTTTCTCATTTCTTTAAAAATAGAAAAAGTTTTATTTTATTTTATTATTTAATTTTTTTTAACCACATACAGCAGACACTACATTATGAAATGACACACTGGTCCCCAGAACATATAACTAACTTATTTGAACTAACATTAAATATAAACTAAGAACACCTAAAGTGCAAATAGTGCAAGACAATATAATTATTACTAGAATACAAAAGAACAATAAGCACAGTTAGAACAGCAACCAAGTTTACAGCCATGCTGCAGGTCGATACAGAATAGTATATTGTGTTTAGTAGCCAGTTTAACCAAAGTGTGCAAATTGCATATAGCGTGGAATTGAATGGTGCAGTCAGTTGTAGTGAGTCATCAGTTACACTAAATGAAAGGGAAGAATGTTTAACTCATTGAAAATGTTAAGTAATATAATTGGTTTAAATGTGGGTTTCCTTTGGCCTTTCTAGGTTTTCTTGCACTATCCGAGTGCAATAATGTTTATGATAAATTTATCATGTCATTTCAGCTGGTATCCAGTGGTCTGTGGTTCCATTGACAATATACACATCAAAAAACATGTATATTAATTTTACACTACATGCATGTACAAACCTATGGCTGCGATTATTCAGGAAATGGTTCCAAATGAGTGAAAGGTTTGAGTCATTTGTTGTACTAATTCCACACAATGACGAAGAGATTATGAAAAACAAATGATCAGTCAAAGCCACTCAATGGTTTTCTGTGTTTTTTTTTTTCCTCCCTTGGCCCCTTGCACATGCGAGCTGTTATTGTTTATCCTCAAGCATGCTGATAGCAGCTTCCAGAGCCATCTAATTTCATCACATGTCCCATCAGAGCCATCAGGCTGCAGACATGAATCAGACACTTGTTTATCTAACATGTCGCAGTGTTTGACTGATGAATTCATATGACGCCAAATGCAATGTTCTGCCCTGCTTGTCATGTTTTCCCAGCGCTGGGCACATTTTATTATTAATTGAGTTCTTTTTGGCTGTCATTTCAACTCTCTAATTCCTTTATAAGGAGACAGGCTTCAAAAGCTGCTTTTCAGAGGTGCTCCACTGTGGGTCATTAATTATGATGGTAATAAAAGGTGGCTGTGTTCTGCCAGCAAGCCTCTGCCAGTGTGAGGAATCTTTGTTAACATGGAGGCTGCTGATGAATGCGACTGCTTTCAGGCTGCAGGGACACATTATGTCTTGAACCAATGCGTTCTCAGACATTACAGACTATAGCATCAGAGTCTTTCATTAGGCTGCATGTTGACTCTGGAGTATGGAACAGACAGGCCTCCATCCCTAGAGTTCTGTTTAAATATTGGTTTGTGTGAGTGGTGCTAAATATCATAAATATTTCCTATGCGTCTTGTGATACTGAGTATCCTCTGAGAAGGCCTTGTGTCTGATACATTTGATTGACTTGGCTTAATTGACAGATTGTTAAATTCATTCATATAATCATAGGACTGATTATATGAATGTTTATGAAAACAGCTTCAAAGATATTCAGCCATACTTTTTTATTGAAATCTTGAGAATTGAAGAAATTCTTCAGAAATTCTATAAGTTGTTTTGGTATGCAGGCCTTTTAATTTGACCTACATTATATATAAATATAATAAACATAATTTCCTTTATAAAAAAAATCCAGCTCTCCTGAAAAAAATTTATATATTTATATAATTGAAGAATATGCTAGTTAATCCTCAGTATAGCAGCAGTCTGTGTCCTCTCCTGAACACCTGTATTAAACACATTTAGCTTTCTTGAGAGTTCCATTATAGGAGCAAATCCTCTTTTTAATGTCCTTGCCTACAGAACAGCTAATGTTACTATTTAAGCAAACCTGTTTTTGGCAATTACAATAGAATGTAAATTGTAGACTAGAGCAGGATTACAAGGCCTTATATCAGCAGTAGATTGGTTCCACTTTCATTACAATCATATGAGCAATTCAAGATCTGGGACTAGTACCGATAGAGGAATGGATTTCTATATGATTTATTGTCAGAGACAAATATAGCACTTTGTAAAATGATTATTTGAACATGAGTTTATGTCATTGGTATCAGTAAGCTACATATAATTTGACATGTTTACCAACAGCTGATTTAGTCTCATTTCGACCACAGTTGACAATGAGAAGATTCTGCTAGTGTCAAATTTTTTTTATTAAAATGTCATAGCATGGTTGCCACTATGGCTTTTATCTAAAAGCCAATACAAGAAGGATGGCATATGCTAGTGGTTCTTAACCTTTGGCCAGGAGGACCACTGCGTTGCATATTTAAGTTTTTTCTCTGCTCTAATTAAATTTAAACTGATTTAATTAAATTAGGTGTTCTGGGAGGTGAGAAAGCACTAAAATGTCCTCCAGGACCGGAGCTAAGGACAACTGGCATATGTCTTCTTATGAAACTATTATCTCTTTATAAAAACTGTAAATGGTAGAACATCATTGAAACTTGCTAATAATATTCTACAGTGCCATGAAAAAGTATTTGCCCTTTCCTGATTGTTTCTTTTTTAAATGATAATTTGGGTTAAGCCTCAGGACAATTATCCAATACACACCTGCTGATCTACCTCTGAATTGCTAAAAAAATACAAAATTTAGATTTTGGATTAAGGTCAAGTCAAAGTTGTTGTTGGTCTTTCTGCTGCTCTCGGCATGGGATTGGCATAGCAGACGATCCAGTCCAGACATACAAGCTTGGCACAGGTTTTATGCCAGATGCCCTTCATGACACAGCCCTTCCATTTCATCCAGGCTTGGGACCGACACTGCATCCAGTGGCTGGGGTTTGGGCACTGGCTGGGAATTGAACCTGGGCCTTTCGCATGACAGTCGAAACACCATTGCCACCAACACTGAGCCACCATTGCCATTATGGAGTGGTTTAGTCAAAATCTGGACCTATTTGACTGGGATGCTTAAACAGGCCATTCATGCTCAAAACCCCTCCAATATGGCTGAATTAAAACAATTCTGCAAAGAAGAGAATTTCTCCACATCAGTGTAGTTACCACAAAAGTTTGATTGCAGTAGCCGCCAAGGTTTAGAGCAATTACTTTTTCGCAGGTCAGGGCCAGGTAGGCTTGGATAGATTTTTTCCCTTAATAAATGAAATCATTATTTAAAAACTGCATTTTGTATTTACTCAGGTTATCTTTCTGAACCTCAAGCTGAATAACAGGGGGATATCTAGTATGAGATGGATAGTGCTGATTGATGATATACGCCACTAGTGTTTTTTATTAATTGGAACTCCATCGCATGCTCTGGCATGGAGCACACACTGGAGCAACACTTTGCTAAGCGGTCTGTGATAAAAATGTAGCAAGCTGTTATTATGATTGTGTCATACAGTGATGAGTTATAATCTTATAAGAAAGTTGAACTCACTCAGTGACCACTATTCTATGTCTTACCGGATAAAAGGTCTGAAACAGGTCAGAATAAAATTAAAAAAAAGAAAAAGAAAGAATTAGTGATGTTTGGGTGTGCATTCACATTAAAAGAGAATTTATTGTTTCCGTTTCAATCATATTAAAATCAGAACTTGATTCTGATTATACAGTGCTTCTTTGCCTGTTACACTATAAAGTGAGTTCATGTGTTTGGTTTTACCTCCTTTATCTCTGATTGATTAGATTTTAGTAAAGTCTGTTGTGCTTTTCTGCTTTCACTGTTTCAAAGATCTCTAGCTGTGCCCCAAATGGCCTTTTGCTTAAGAAGTCACAAACACAATGTCTGCTGCTTTCTAAACATGCACATGTCTGCTTGAAGCAGTGTCACAACAGGTCTTGTAATCAATCAGGTCTTGCAATCAATCAAACTCTAAGGAATCTTGTTCCTCTGTACAAATGGTGCTTTAAGCCCTTTGGTACACTTCATTATTTCTTTCACCAAGAGTCACCCAAAAAATATGATCAGAGTGTAGACCTTAGGTTTCAAGGGGCATCAGACAGGGAGGGGAACATGGCATTACAAGGCCATTGAGAGAGAGATCACTTTCCCAGGGTTCTGACAACTACAACAGCTGAGATTCCTTTCTCCTCCATCCCCCCAACCTCATTCTGCCTTAACAGATGTGTGTGATGCATGGGAGGTTGTGATGTTGTGCCAGAATGGGGAAAGTTGTGTAATGAGAAAAGTAGAATCAGTGCCCGTTCCTGGATAATGTTTTTGTCCCACGTGCATAAAGAGTGGCTACACTAACAGCTGCATCCAGGAGCTCCAGCCTTGAGCTCAATTCAGTCGGGGGGGATTTTCAACCTTTCCAAGTCTTTCTAAAGTGGTTACTCACAGTATTAAGTGGTATATCCTCAGATCATATAAATGCATTTTATTTTTATGGATAGTTTTTAAACCTTTCTTGGAAGCTGGTAGAAGGCCAACAATGCAAACAATCATGTAAAAACCCTTTTACTGATTATTCAAAATCAGGAATTTGAAGTCACAAAAAATACTGCATGTGAAGCTATTTAAAACACAAGATTGTTTAAAATAGTGAAGCAATGTGCAGACAGTAAGTGGCCATTGTGAAATGATGTCACATTGCAATCGAAGTGGAAATGAGTGAATCATAGGAAATGGGAAAAGTTACAAGCATTAGTCAAATCCAGCATAACCGCCGTTGTCACGACTATCTGCAGATGACTGAATGGCACAGCGGATAATGTTAAAAACTGTTATGCCATAAACCAATATGTTATAGCCTAATATGTAGAAAACCTAAATTATTAAAAGACTCCTAAATAAAATAAAAATCCTTATGAATGAAGGAACACAAATGTTGTTCTGATAATGACCATATACAATCTGTGCATATAATTAAATTCTGAAACCCAAAAAAAAAAAAAATGTGAGCCTGATCAAATCTTCTGCTTTTTAATCCTAAAAATTGGGTTCACATAATTAAACAGGCAGTAGATACAATATCAGCTTGGGTCTTGTAACTGACTGATCTCTACCGGCTTGGCAGGTCGAACCTCATTGCTCCAAATGCATTTTGGGATGCATCATGAGAACAAATTCGAAATTTAACTGCCAGTTCACATTGCTAGAAATTGCTGGGTTCTGATGTGTCACTGTTGGTGGGTAGTTCCCAGTGACTGTGGTGAAGTGTTGGCTTTATTATGCAGGAAATGTTGAGAACAGATGTCAACAGCTTTTCAGGCCCATACAACTGGAGGTGGGGAGGAAAATTCTGCTTGTCAGAAGGCTTCCAAAAAGTCAACATCTGTTCTTGTCACTGTGCTAATGCAGCTGGAAAGCAATGTGATGTCACCAGTGGGCAGCTGGTTACATCCAGCAAAAGATACATGGAGAAAGACTGAGAGAAAGAGAGAGATTCATGCTCAGAATATAGTTGGGAGGCCATTCTTTGAAACAGATATGGCACATAAATGTAAGTTTGCATAGTTAAACCCGTCTACAAATGGGGCCCAGTTTGTGATTAATGCAATGTGTTTCAGCTGGTTAGAGAGTTTGTATATTTTGGAGTAATATGGTGATGTCCAATCAAAAGTTGGGGAGAAATTTTTGTAAAATTACAGATCACTTAAATATTTGATTGGTCTGAGAAGAACACATCATTCAGCATTATGCGTTTTAGGGAAGATGTGAAATAGGGATTTGATCAGAGATAAACTTTTGTATTTGAATCAAGGATATTATTTTCTGGCTTTGGTAAGGTCAACCGCACAAACCAAACCTCATTGCTATGCCGCCTTAGACGGCCTCAAATTAACAAATGATGTTTGTTATACTTTAGAGAGCATTTCGCTGCCATAGGCTGGGTTTGTCTCTTTAGTGTCAGTGAATTAACATCAATACAAAATCTTCTGACTAATCCAAACATTATCCTGAGATGAAACATTAAATCCTGAAGGGAGTGCTTTTTCTTTCAGAATGACAAGTTATAACAGCAAATATAACGAAATTGTGCACTGCCTGGTCAAAAATAAAATAAAATACAACAAACATTGCACAGATTAAGATTTCATTCAATCACCATTAGTTTAGTGGCCAGTTCTAGAGCTGAAGATTTTTAACGACCCGGGTTCGCGCTTAATTTCAAGCATTTCACACGGGCTCAGCCCGGGCTCGAGTTTGCGCGGTAAATGAGTGGTCATGTGATGCGTTTCGATTAGCGCGAGAAGGATGCGAAGATGGATGTTGAGGAGGTGAAACGGAGGCTTGACTGTGGCGTTTACGTGTATAACGTAGACGTTATGTATATACAGTAAATTACTCATTCTTGGCAAAAGCTGTGTGCGCTCGCACATTAGAATGTCGGGATGTAAACGGTTTCCCGGCTTTTAAAAAGCTGTCAATCAAAATGTACTTGTCGGGCTCGCGCCGAATTTATGTATTAAAACGACTTCTTATCCTCCCCGAAACACCCTTTCACAATACGAGTCCTGGAATATACCTGTGCCATTATTATTATTATTATTATTATTATTATTATTATTATTATTTTAATTTAAAAAAATTTACCATACAGCTTCACCACGTGTTTAAGTGATCTCCATTCATGATTTTTTCCCCCTGACAACATCCCCCCATGACAGTATATACATTGGCTATTGCAATCACAATACCTCAACTCACTTTTCTAAAACGTGTGCAAAACTCTTGAGCCCCCAACCCCCCTCCTTTCCTTCATATTAAATACATTCAATTATGTAAATTACATTAAAGCAATAGGAATAAATATTTTACTGTGACAGGTTGAAGAATGGCTAAAGATACAATGAAAAAAATTGGTTGTTTATGTCAAAACCTCAACAGCAACCTCATTTCCCCTCTCGTCTGTTCCAACTGCTCAGCATTCAGCCTGATCATCTGTCATCATCTGCACCTGTTTCTAAATGGTTCATTCCTTAAGTTATATGTTTATATATATATATATATATATATATATATATATATATATATATATATATATATATATATAATATTACTCACACGGACTGGACTCTTCCTCTAGACTATAACAAAAAAAAAAAATCCAAGAATGTCTGGCTCTTTGGAAGCAAAATATTAAGAAATGAGGGGTGGCTCAAAACGTTTGCACAATACAGTATCTTCGGCTGAAGTGAAGACAGTAGTCTATTAAAGCCTGATGAGCATGTTGAGACGGAACAACAGAAGAATTAGTATTGTTGGATAATATGCAGTGCTGTACTATAAAAGTCTTCCTGCTAAGACAGTTGTTAAGAACAGTGACTGAAATTTCCCCCTAGCGTTTCTGTTTTTGTACACAATGTACCCCTCATCTTCTATTTGTGCTCCATGATGTTTTTTTTTTGTGATTTTACTTGACCTTGCTCACATGGCCCCCACGCTTCAGCATTCACTGCATCTGAAAACAAGTTGTTGTATCTATAATGGGACAAGCTGTTTTTGACTGAAAGCACTCGCCCCAGGACATATATTTCCCTCGGTAACTGTGCATACAAAAGCAGGCAGTGTATTGCAGCAGTTCTCTTTCTAATCTGCGGTATCCTCTTAACCTCCCCCTTTCTGCCTCCACCTCCTCCATCACTATAATAATGCTACAGTGACTATAATATGGTGGCATGTCTCTGATCGACCTCTTGGCTCAAGCACACACACACACACACACAGTGCTTTGCTTTGCCGATAAGCAGCAGGGTCTGTTTTCTCTATTGGATTTGTCTAATAAAGATGGACACGGATGCATGTCAGTGACGCTCTGTTCCAAATACCCCCTGTAGTCTGCTTTTTATTTAAAAGCATAAGAATACTACATAGTTTTTCTGTAAATAAAGGCCCTTCTCTGGGACTATCAGCTTTCTTGCCCAAACAGTCAGAGACCATGAACTGTGAATGTTTGTTGCTACAAAAATGTATAATATTCAGTGTTTTGAAATGTTCATAACTATGCATCCGTTAAAAACAGGCAAACCAGCTGTTTGTACATTCCAAGTCTGTGATCACTTTGTTTCACACAGGCTTAATGTATAAATATATGTATTTAAATTCCCACTCTTATGTCTCCGCTTCTAGATTCCTGACCAAAGAAAGAGCCATCTCAGACTTTTTACTGCTCTAATAATTAATAATACTGCCCCCTTCTGACATAATATTGAAAAGCATATTTTGTAATAAAAGCTACCTTTGAGAAAACAATTTTTTAAAATCTAAAAACTGTATTAAAAATTGTGAAATGTGTATGTGATGTTTATTAATCCACATTAATAAATATATTCTTTCTTAGATATTCCCTCTATTTACCTTAAACATAACTGAAACACAATGAATTGTAAAGTGAATATGAAGCCTTGACTGACATTACTCTGCAGAATGCATATAAATGATTGATTTAAAACTGTGAGGGTAATAAAAGAGCCAGATTCCCTTACACTATCCTTGTTGAGGACATATCCATATCTCTGAACCCTGTGAAACCTTAGTCGTACTGTGAAAGAGCAGCATGACTGAGCTCTCACAATCTGGAATCTACAGACCAGGAATGTAAGGCTTTTTTTAAATGGTCAACTGGCTTCAACATCAATTTATCAATTTTTTTTTACTTGTTTAGAATCAATGTCAATTTTGTTTCATTGTCTTTAAGGAAACATCCTAGCTCTGATAAGTATTTCAAGTTGTATTCTTAAAAATGAACAGTGTTCAAGGGTGTGTGTGTTGTACTACTGTTATTATTCCCCAGCTAGTTTATATTACGCAACTCTGTATGACGTTACATTGCACCATAAATCATGGAGAAACCACTAACAGTTTGATAACTCCCATGGCATTGCAGGGTAGTGCTTGTGTGCATTTTTTGTGTATTTACATGGAATTTAGTATAACAACAGAATTTTTTTGTAACACTATAGATTATATATAGTAAGTATATACCAAATCACATACACTGTCTTAATGAACTTGAAAATGTTTTATTTTAGCCTGATGCCTACAACATATTCATGTGTTCTGTTGTTCTATTTCACAACTTTTGTGCAGTCTTTATAGCTTTTTTTTTATAGCCACATAAATTTTTTACTTTGCACCAAATGAAAAAAAAAGCATAAGAGTTTTACATTCATACTAAATGATAAAAAAAAACTCAATCATATAAATACAGTTAATATTTAGCCCTGGTGAATAATAAAGAGTGTAGTGCTGCTGTGGACACTCTGTGCCCATTTCCTTAATGCTGTGTGTAGGACAGAGCAGGGGAACGAGAGGGGTGTAGATGAAGAAACATCTGTCCTGCTTTTCAACTATTCTCCTAAATGAAAAACCAGTCCTCACTTGCTGTGCACATTTGTTTTTCATTCATGAGCTTTCAGTGATAGAGCATGACCACAAGCTCCTCTACATGGAAAGAAAATCTGAAAGTGACATACGATTGATTCTTTTCTTAGTTTAATATTGGGTATAAATACAAAAATCAGGTGAGCTGAGCAACACTGATGACCAACAATATACCAGCAAACTGGTGACAGGATCATGGGCACCCAAGGCTCACACATGCCCATGGGGACCAAAGGCCAGCCCAGCTGGTCCGATCCCACAAAAAAAAAGAGAGGCAATGTCACACAAATCGCTGAAAGAAATCACTGCTGACCATGAACCACATGCACCACAGCCCAAAATGCATGGGCCCAGAAGACAGAGACCATGGCCGCCAACCCAGGTTCCAAACTATCCAGATCACAATCTGACTGAGGATCCATGGGACACGCCGGACGAACAAGTCTGGTCCATGGAGGGCCCCACCATGTGACTCACAGCACCCTGAAGATCCACTGCCAAAATCCTGGCACGCCCACAACAAACACCGCTGGCTCAATAGAAATCCAAAACCTTGGTGGTTTTTAATGTTAATGGTTGTAATTTTATGGCTGATTGGTGTAATTGACTGTAGCAGCAGTATGGCTACTGTTGTTGTGTGGTGGTGGTGAATTTTTAATACCTTTCTGATACTGCAGTGCCAAAGATATTAAAAGAATTTTGTTCTGTGTATTCTTTATATATATATCTATATAATTTCTGTCACAGTTAGTTGTTAAACTTAATATAATATAATATAATATAATATAATATAATATAATATAATATAATATAATATAATATAATATAATATAATATAATATAATATAATATAATAATCCTTACTACTTTCCCACTACTGTGTGTTGTTATTATTATTATTATTATTATTATTATTATTATTATTATTATTATACACATTAGTGGGAATAGTATAATAGTGATGGTATAGTAATAAGATCTCCAACATAAGTCACAAAATGTTGATTTGTACACTGAGTGATGGTATAAGAAACAATATTTCAGAACTTTACATAGAATAGCTTATCACTCATTTACTGCAACAGCTGAACATTCTTTGGTTTCCAGCACTGACCACCTCTACAAAGTTAGGCCTTATAACGTTGACTAATGAGGTGTGAAGGAACATGTAAACTAAGCCAAGATTTAACTGAAATACTTTCTTACCATGTACTGTACATCACATATCAGATCTGTAGCCCATTACCATGACCGATATCCCAGAAAGCAAGCGTCTTGGCCAAGCATAAAAGTAAGGACAGAAAAAAGAGGCAAAAAAAAAAAATACCCATGATGTTTTTTTTTCTGCATAAATCTTTCAATGTGTAGAAAGATTTCTGAAGAGGTTTAGAAGAAGAAATGAGAATTGATGGGATCCATATGTCAGTGCATGTC
>JAAGKR010000067.1:40043-122191 GCA_011419295.1 Clarias macrocephalus
TATATATATCTATATAATTTCTGTCACAGTTAGTTGTTAAACTTAATATAATATAATATAATATAATATAATATAATATAATATAATATAATATAATATAATATAATATAATATAATATAATATAATATAATATAATAATCCTTACTACTTTCCCACTACTGTGTGTTATTATTATTATTATTGTTGTTAAAATGTTGATTTGTACACTGAGTGATGGTATAAGAAACAATATTTCAGAACTTTACATAGAATAGCTTATCACTCATTTACTGCAACAGCTGAACATTCTTTGGTTTCCAGCACTGACCACCTCTACAAAGTTAGGCCTTATAACGTTGACTAATGAGGTGTGAAGGAACATGTAAACTAAGCCAAGATTTAACTGAAATACTTTCTTACCATGTACTGTACATCACATATCAGATCTGTAGCCCATTACCATGACCGATATCCCAGAAAGCAAGCGTCTTGGCCAAGCATAAAAGTAAGGACAGAAAAAAGAGGCAAAAAAAAAAAATACCCATGATGTTTTTTTTTCTGCATAAATCTTTCAATGTGTAGAAAGATTTCTGAAGAGGTTTAGAAGAAGAAATGAGAATTGATGGGATCCATATGTCAGTGCATGTCGATGTCTTCAGTAAATGACATCACCTAATACACAACCTGAGCCAATAGATAGATAAAGGGTGCTGCAGCTTTAGACGGCTACTGTGTGAAATGAGTGGATGGGATGGCCATCCGTCACGCCACAGCTGCACATCCAGGGCTCACCGGCATCTGGGACATGTTCTGTCTCTGGCAGGTCAGACTCGGGCAGACTACACCTGCTGGGGCTCTAGTCACTTCCAGTTTTTGGTATATCAATCATTATTTATTTATTTATTTATTTTCTGGTTTGTAACGCGCTTTAATTTAGCACAAACCTCAGGTAACACGTATATTCAGCAACACAGTTTAAACTGTGTAATATCAATGTTCCATAAACAAATTGTTACATGTTAAAATTCCTGCTATAACAATGAGCTTCCTCAGCATCCCTGGGTGTCTTTGGCATTCTCTTTTTTTGCATTTAAGAAAACCATGATTTGCAGCATTATATAACCATTAGTTCATAGAGACATTCACCTTGTCTGTATGTGGATGAAGTAAAGAAGATACATACTGTTTTCCAAAAAATGACTGAGTCATTGATTTAATTGTTGTTTCTTCACTGCATTTACCGAAGCACCTCCTCCAGAAATGACCACTAAATTCCATTTTAAAAAAGGCATCATTGTAAGGTGAAATCATAAGACATGTCTAATGTTACCATATAGGTTAATAGTAGCATAAAAATTGAAATAAATATAAAGTAAAATATTATACTATAGAACCAGTCACCCAACAATGTGGGTTTAAACATGTTCATATCATATTATAGGGGATCATCGCTGTGATTTTTTCCCCAGTGCACCACAGCCCGCTGTACAAACCCACAGCCACCGATGCGGTCTCCAAACTCCTTGGATCCAAATCCAATCGAGCACCCGTTGGATGTGCCGGCTTGATAAACAAGGTGGATAAACATTCCAACTTCAGCTCCTAAAGGATCCGCTGCCATTGTCCCAAGCCAGACACCACAGCACACCCAGAGAGGCCATGTTCTGAGGGGCTAGAACTGCCCTGGTGGCACAAGGGGACCCAAAATTTAATGTTATGGATGATCAGGAAACAGTCTGTACATACTACAGTACAGTATGTGCATATACTGTAGTAAAGGTATATTCAACAAACAATACAGATTCTGTATTTCTGTGAAGAAAAATTCTTACCTGAAAAAATCATTATTTGTGGCATACTGCTTTGTAATTTTAAAATATCATTTTAAAAATGTTACGGAATACGGAAATCCAAGCTCTACAATAGAGAAAACTATTCATTAAGTGAAAATCCTACATTCCATGTGGTCTATATTATATTCCAGTAGAGGATTCAAAGACAATCCGATAACCTAATGCTTGGAATTACAGAAAGTAATAGCTGACAATTTGTCATCGGTTCATGGTTTTATGGGGTGTGAGTGTAATAGTATAATCTGGAGCACATTATCACCTCTGAGTTCTGAGATTCATAAATGGAGCAAAAGTCCAGATCATACATGAAGCAATGAGGGCATGATTCAGGCTTGAACATTCTAAGATTAGGCATTTCTGATGTCAGACACATTATTGCTAATCCTTCACTGAAATATACTGAAATATAACTCAATATTGTCTTTTCCAGTAAAGTATACTCACTGCTGAATGTATTTATCCTTTTAAACAAAAGGCAACTTACATACAACTTTTATTACACTGAATACAAGAAAGGCAACGTTTTATTATTTGCTGGAGAGTTTAAAAAGGTCATGTTCATTGTTTTTTCTAGGTAGACTAATTAAAATTCTCGGAAGGCAAATCTGAATTGATTCCTAGAAGAGGGAAAAGTAAAAGCACAGGGTTTAATTAGTTTACAATGCTTGTTGTCTCTGCATGCATTGGAGTGGCTTTTCCTACTTTACAGTAACAAAGAACGCTGCAATGAAAAGTTTTATATTTATGAGGATGCGCTTGCTATGCCAGATTTGCCAGCACAGCATATATGGCATAGTAGAGGAATTTGCATTGTCAGTTCATTTATAGTCTAATCCCCATTCTTATGAGGTTACCTGGTTTACAAGCAAGTTTAGAAAGCCATCCCTCCCTATGATCATATGCATAATATAAGCTGCTTGTGTAAAAAATAAATACAATAAACAGATGCCTGTTAGGGAAAAGAGCTAGAGAATCTCTGAGCACCCAGATGAGACCACATCTTTTTGTAAGAAATGCTTTGGCACATGGATTTGCATGCTGTCATTGTAGGAAAAAAATGCTGGTTGTGGCCTCACAAATCTAAGCTTAATCTGTTGTTTCTTCATGAAATAAATGAACAAGGCACAATGCTGCTTTAAACTGGAACAAGTGACTGCTTATTAAATCTTCAGTTATTTACTATGGGATTTACATCCCCAGTTATAGTCCTTAGTTCCTCTCTTTTACCAATTTATTTACAAGTCCAGTATTTATTTACTAATACCATGTGTTCTGAAGGTAGATGCCTTAGAAGCATAACTCTAAAACCTCTTAAAACATAATCTCTAGACATACGCCATTCTCTGTCGTGATGGACTCTATACTATACAGCAATACAGTGCTTACAGTTTTACTTGACTTTCTGAAATAAAGTAACAAGGATACAAAATGAAATTCTGTTCAGCTGTTAGAAGAACATCTACTGCCATCATCTGGTGTTTTTAAAAATGACAATTGCATGCTTTAGCCTTTATTCGTCACATAAGCATTACTGCACAGTGAAATTCTTTATTCTTTGCATGTTCCAGCTTTTGATAGTAGGTCGGGGTCCTGAACGCAAATTCAACTATTATACAGCATCCCTCAGTCCAAAAATGTGCAGATCAGGCTAATTGCCATTTCCAAATTGTCCGTAGTGTGTGAATGTGCATGTGAATGTTGACCAGACGTCCTACCACGGCTGTACAGATGGGAATAAATACAATGGTTACCATTAGCCTCCAGTGGTCACCATTGGCTTCCATGGTGCCAAGTTGGACCACAGAGGTTCCAAGATGGATGGATGGATGGAATGCCTATATAACATGGATGGATGCAGTCATGTTCATACTGTAAGTATTTGGGCAGTTTGCCCCTGTTAACCACTCCGATAAATCTGAAGCAAAATATGAATGAAGTGTAGACGTTCAGGTTAAATTTTATGTTTTACAGGTTTTATTATACAGTGCCCCCATTTTAACAGGCTCGAAAGAGACTGAACAACTGAATGAAAAGCAGTTTGTCAGGCTTGTGGAAGGGCAGAGCAGAAGTGCAGCCATCACTTTTACTTTTATAAAAGTGAAGAGAATCAAACCATATGTCTAGTTTGATTCACTCTCACTCATCGTCTATACTGCTTTATCCTGTATACAGGGTCACGGAGGCTTTGAGCCTATCCCAGGAGAATTTGGGCACAAGGCGGGATAGACCCTGGACTGGGTGCCAAAACATCGCAGGGCACACACACACACACACACGCACACACACATTCATACACTCCAGGCAATTTTGGGGAAAGCCAAAATTAGCCTAATTTTCTTTGGACTGTGGGAGGAAACTAGAGCATTTGGAGGAAACCCATCAGGCATGGCGACAACATGCAAACTCCATGCACATAGAGGTGAGAATAGAACCTGGACAGGAATCGAACCCAGACCATGGAGGTGAAAGGCAACAGTGCTAACCACTAAGCCACCATGCCGCCTGTCTAGTTTAACAAAACAAAAGGACAAACTGAAACAAGTTTAAATAATGATACTAACCAATATAACTGAAAAATACAAAAGGAACAGAAACAGTGAAACAAGAAACAGCAAGAAACAAGCAACATGTCTGAAGAATCTTTAAAACAACTTTTGAAGATCATGTGAGAGTCGCCGCCCATGTGCCTCCCAACGCACCTTTAAAGGTGACGTGGACAATCACTCCATCCTCTGAAACTGGTCATTTCAATGCACAGGTTGTGATACAGTAGAGCAAAGTTAACTCTGAGTCTTCATTGATAGTGCATGTTTAGGCATTAAACTACAAATGAGCAAGCTGGGTGGGAAGTTAATGTGGAGGCTGTGTCAGCAGCTTGGCATGTAAGCTGGAGCTGAGCTTAGCAGGGGCACTGGACTGAAACTTGAGAGATCACTTTGTGGACGCCGGGTTTATGCATGGTGTTCTTGAAGCCAGTCCATGGTGCCAGCACGATGTTCTTGAAATCAGGCAGTGTTGCCAGCAAGACAGCCTTAAAGTTGGTTGCTGAAGGAACCATGTTATCTTAAAAATAGGCAGATGGAACTGGGTGTTAGCTTTAGCATTAGCTTTAGCATAGACATGCAAACCAAGCAAAGATCAAGGTGTCCTTCTTTAAGAAGGAAAAAAAAATAATCAGTTGATTTTTTTGTATTTTGGTGTGACTGGAGTCCAGCAGTGGATGACCAGTTTGGGTTCCAAAGTTTGGGGTCAAGACTGGGGCCAAGACCAACAGTCCAAGGCTACAGTGGGCACAGGCTCATCGAAACTAGACAAATGAAAATTTGACAAATAAATAAATAAATAAATAAATAAGCATGTGCTGCTGCCACATATTGGGCTGATTGGGTAACTACATAGCTAAGCATAGGTTTCTACAGTCAGCGTACTGTATACTGTATATGTCATTATAATTACACAGTACTGATGAGTATGCACGTGTCTGTGGTTTAAAATGGTCAGTGTGGTGTCCTCTAGATGGAGCTATTACCTTTCACAAAAAAGTGTGCAATGGAGTTCACATTAAGCAAACTTTGTAGGTATAGAATTGGAAAATGTAATCCAAGTGTTGCTCTGCAAAACGTGTCAGGCTCCTTCTGCTCTGTCAAACAAAGAAAGAGACCACCTTTACTTAAATATTACTCTGGTGATAGGGCATTTCCGATGCAGGATTGATATTAAGACTTCAGTTACATGTACTGTGAGAGTATATGGTGTTCTTGCTATAGAATACTGAAACTCCATGTCCACTTACTGAACACGTTATTACAGTATACAAATAGTTTTTAGACACTCTAGGTGCAGAGCCTACGCCTTTTTCCATGCATAATTTGTGTTTAATCATTATTGATTAATGATATTAATGATTCATTTCGGACCGCACCATCTGGTCATTAGTGGTCCTACTGCCTACAGGTACAAGTCCACAGCGTAATCTGGAAATCACAAGTTTGGCCCTGTCCTGCTCATTTTACTTGCTCCTTTTACAAAAACCTAATTCAACTGATCAGTCAATTAACAACCGCTCTGAGAAATGATTTTGTAATAATCTACTTAAAATACTAATTTTATTATTAAATACTCATATATATTATGTTGGGTACATTGGAAAGCTAGAACACTACAATGGGAAATAAAAAGCCTAAAGCAAGTGGAAAAAAGTAACAGAATAAATGTTTCAAGTGAGTCAGAATGAAGTAGTCGTTGGCCATGCATCTTGCATGACCGAATCAACTGCAGGCCCTGATTCTGGAAGTGTTAAACAGTTACCTAAACAGTGTTGGTATGAACAGTTTGACTGTAAAATTAAATAAACACCATTTTTGGACATTAATTTAATCTGTCAAAATGGTTTCCTCAGGCACACAATTTTTTTTTGTGTACAAAAGACATGAGATACATGTATCCGATTAGGATTTCTGAATTCTATTATAACCTTAAGGGAACACGGCATCAATTAGTGAAGTGAACTGAAACTGGTAGGGGAATAGGCTGATGATGCATTATATACAAAAAAGTATTTGGAATTGTTCTAATTGTTTGCCATGATCTTCAACAACGTGTATTTATAATGCTTTGTGTGCAACAAAAGTTGAACTGTTGTATCTTATTCCAAACTGCTGTTAATATGACTCAAAACTGTATATTTTTTATTAAAACTCAACCTTTAGGAGGCATATTCCATATTTTTTTTCTACTTTAGGCTTGGGATGATTGATGATACTATGATTAGTTGTCAGTTTGTCGCTTTCAGCACCTTATTATTTTGGGTTTAGACCAAACTGTGCTCAGAAATAAATTAGAAACACATGCATTTTAGATTTATCGAACCATTTCCCACATGTTTTCCCCCTTTTCTTTTCTTTCTTAAAGCCCAGCTTTCTAGATCTTCTGGTTGTTCAGTTTCTTCATGTTTATCTCCCAACCTTCTTCACAGCAACACCTTCATTGATTAAACTACATTCCATTTTCTGATAATGGATTTCATAGTGCTCTAGCTTAATTGATGGGTTTACAGCAATGGGGAGAATGCTTATGCAATCACAAATTTTACTTTATTTATTTGTAAATAATTTTGCATACTATATCGATTTTCCCCATGCTTCAATATTATGGCCAATGTCTAATTCCATTTCAGTTCCTGTTTATACTATAGTGAAATGTATAAATCTTCATAGGATAAATATTTTTGCAACACACTAAAAGCGTGATTGGAAAACCATGATAAGGTTTGTCAGATAGTAAACGTGTAATTCATTAGTCAGACTGGTTTATGTGCAGGGATCTAGCTGAACATTATCCACTGAGCCCCACTGACTGGCTGCCCTTGCTGTATTAGTTACCAGGCTGTCATCACATTTCATGGCCAAAAGACTAACAGTGTGCTGTGCTGAAGAATCAGTGCTGTACTGCAGTAACTGATTCCTTAAATGACCTCTCTCTAGGACTGACATGTACAATAACGGTTAGTGATGTTTACTCAGAAGTTCAATTTTATATTCATTTAGATTAGAATTGAAGTACCGCCACAACTGTAGCAATCAAATCCATTAGGATTGAGGAAACTGTTTAGCGATTATACCAAAATTACATTTTTCAAGTTTTTCACTGCAAGTTTTTAACACCTGCCTAACACCTGCATGCCTTAAAGCACTAGTCACTTAAAAGAGATGAAATTCGATGAAAAAAAAATATATGTGAATGCGGACAATTTAAAGATTGACTTATGTTAATTTGGCAGTATATTATGGGGTTCTTCCTCACCTGCTCTAAATGCTGAGCCTGGTAGATTGAATGTGTATAAGGTATTTCTTTCTTTCTTTCTTTCTTTCTTTCTTTCTTTCTTTATTTATTTATATTTCCCTGAAGAATCTTTTAAACTTGAACAGATTTTATGAATCCTGTTTTGGATTAAATCTGAGATAATTAAATGTTGGCGTGACAGTATCGCAGAGGTCCAGTATGTAATCTCTTATTAAGAGGTCATAATAATCAACCTCAACAATAAAATAACCAGTGTTTCAGGCATACAGGTTCTAATGAGACCTGTATACATCTATCCTGCCCTTTATTGCAATGACTCACCTCTTGTGATCCTGATTAATTGATTTGCTTTGCCTGCCATATTTAGCTTTCCCTCTTCAAAGAACTATTTTTAGTAATAGAGTTTTCTGCAATTCATGGTAAGGGTCAGATTTCCCTTTTTATAGAAAGGAACAAATTTCCCTAAAGCAGTGATCCTATCATTGAAATTCAATCTTCAATGTCAGGGACCAAAGGGAAATACAGTATATTTTCAGATGAGGCTGTTGTTCTCAATGCCGTCGACCTTGAGTGAAAGATACTTGTGAAAAGCGTAAGGTGTCCGTTTACCCTTGAACAACCTCTGTTATCCTTCAGAAAGCTCCGGTTACAATATAAACTCTTTTTCTTAGGGGATTATTTTCCAGGAATGAACATGTTGTCTACTGTATGTATTATATGATGTGCTGTGATTTCCTTTAATAAGGTGATGACATTTTTAGAAATTTGTCATAATATTCCAAAGAATTTTAAGACTGTTATTTTTGTTCTTTAATGTAAATAAATGCATATAGTATACAGCTGTAATAAGCTGGATATGCAGGCCTAATCAGTGCACAGCATAACTGTTTACAGATGTCAGTGCGGAAGAATGATCTCTTTGTGAAGCTGTTTTTTCCTTCTACTACTTTCCAGATTATTTTACTTTTTGGATGACTCTTCTGGCCCATAAATGTTTTAAAGCTGTTTCAGGATTTTAATGCATAATAAACCCACATCTAGTAGAGATTAACATAGTGGTTGCTATGCTTATTTTTATAAAGCTGTGTTATTCACACTACAGTTTTCATGCCAGACTAAGGAACTGTGATATAAAGATATAAATAAAAACTGAATTTGGGAAACAATTCCCACGTAAACAGAAATAATTACATTAATAAACATTCCTGTTTTTCAGCTGAGCAATATAATACAACCAGATGTATTTTATTACATTTCTTTGGACAAAAAGTATAAAAATGTCAAACAATTGTATACTGGCAATATGTAAATCATAAAAGTAAAAAAAAAAAAAGTTATCAAAATGTGATCTTCATTTTCCTTCAATTCTTTGATCATACATTCACTTTTTTATCCTGAACAACATAATGCTGTGACTAATTGAAGTATGCCACAAGACGAGTTTTAGTGTGGTAATGTGTAAGTCTAAGAGATAAAAGGGTTCCTGTAAATGATATTTTCTCTTTTTAATAGTAAACTTCAAATGATGTCACCGGGTCTATGTGCCCTCCAGCAGGTATCACCTCCATGGATAATGATACATCTCTGGCACTGGCTGTGAGCTCTTGTAAAGTGCTGAATGTTTAGCTGGATGGAAGAATCGCTGCCGATGCAATGTCACCTTATACGGCACAGGCAGAAACCGGAGCTTATCACGAGAGAGCGAGCCTTCACCTCTGTACCCCTAGTTTATCGGGGGAGCACCTTGGAACCTTATCATCAGGCCTATATGAGACACATGAGGAGAGGAAAAGAGAAGGGAGGAGATGTACTGTCCCTGCATGTTACCTCAGTCTCTTCTGGCTTCGGTATCCTTAGAAAGGGCATTCTTTCAAAAGCAGAGCACAATGGAAGACTAGGAGCCCTGAGCTATTAGAAGAACACTTTGGCTCAACTGATTTTACTGTACAGTACTGTATATCCAGATCGACTTCTTTAATATAGATGCTTTGAATATAGAAATATCTGTGTGGCTAGCAAACCTATTATACTTTAACAATGACAACAATGGTATTTTGATTCATGTTATGAACTCTTTAGTCAGCCATGTAACATTTCAACCTGATCTGGCTATATTAAAATGCTTCATTGCAAGGAGCTAGCCAACCTCTGCTGTCATTTAATTTACGTTTTTATAGACTATCAATGAACAAGCACTCAGCACTCACTTGATAAAATGCAATCCAACCTTGGGCATATGTTGGAGGTGTTGATATAGTGACTAGATGATATACTATACCATAGAAAACGGAACTTAAATACAAGTTGTATAAAAATAATAATGTTTCGGAGTGACATGAGAGTTTTGGATGGCTTGGGCAATGATGCTCAGCTTGTTGCATGGTAGATTCTGGTGTTATTGACAGGAAATAGCTTTGTCACCTCAAATCTCCAGGGTTCCAGGTTTTAACTCTGAGCTCAGATTACTGTCTGTGTGGAATTTCTTTGCACGCTCATATGAGCTCTCTGTTTTCTTTCTCCCTCCCAAAAAACAGGCAGTAGGTGGTTTGGCTTAGATTAGCATGTGCAAGTTGCTCTGTGCTAAACCCAGTCAGGGGTCTACTCCCACTTAGGATAGGCTTTGGCTCCACTTCACTGGATTTCTAGAGCAAAAGTCTTTATTTTACAGCAACAATCTAAATAATAACAAATTTATTGCTGGTGATTTTCACACAATGTTTGCCTGGTCTGATTTCATTTACTGGTACCAGTATAAATAAAGCACAACCATTTATTTATGAAAGTATATATGTGATTTGTAATGCCAAATGATTTATTTGTAAAACTATTTGTTTGTAAAGGTAGGCCTGTATGGTCCTGTACTGCATACTACAAGATTTAGTCGGGGTACGCGATACTGGAAGAGGAAAGAGCGGCTGCCTGCCAAAACCCACATTCAGAACCAGTCACAGTGGTACTTTCAGCAAGAAAACACATCTGTTAATGTTATGTCATTTTACACAACATTTCGTCTCCTGTTCATAAATCATTCAAAATTGCTATGAACCGTTCATGTTTTTTTTATTTTTTTTATTTTTATCTTTCATTACTGCTAGTTAAAGTGAGCACAGGCTTCTGCCAATACACTGCAGATGACTGATATCCAGTGCTGTGAGGTTTTGGCAGGCAGATGTTTGTTGCCAAATATCCCAAGTACAATAGGTGTCTGAATAAGTTGTGATGGTACAGGGATTTTCTGTAAACAGTTTGCGACTGCACAGGCTTGGCATCATTTACCTCTTGTGTTTGATTTATTGTTATGGGATGTTCAGTTGAATTACGTTATGTGTATTTTGAAAGTTTTGTTAATTTTCACATAAACCTGTTAATGGTTCCACCGTAACAATTAAATTATACAATTTTAACATATTGAAACTTTTTCCAAGAATGCATGAAGTCTAGTGGAAGTGAACAATATAGAGTAAAGCGATGAAGACTGTAGTGGTACTGGCTGTAGTACTAGCAGCAAGAATTTAAAACTATTTTCACCCCAGGTAATATCTATCCATCTATCATCTATACCACTTATCCTGTTTAGGGTCGAGGAGGACTTGGAGCCGATCTCAGGGAGCTTTGGACACAAAGTACATGATGGATGGGGATCCACTACAGGCAATTTGGAAGCAGCCATCAACCTATTGTACACTACTGAAGTTAAAACTTGAGAAAAAGCCTATTATTTTTACACACACACACACACTCAGGTTCTGTTACCATCCCAACCCTAGACTGCGACCCAACAGAAACCACTTTTCATTTGGAAAATGAACGATTTTGCCAATCTTTGAAGGGAGGGACTGTTGTGAGAGATTTTTGAGTTAGAGAATATTGCAGGGTGTGTAACTGAAGCAGTGGTCTAAACTTTAAGTCTTTTAAATATTTCTTGTCTGTTTTGAGAATTTCTTCTGAATACTTGTTGTTTCGAGACCCTGTGCTAGCAGGAGACCCTTAACTAGGCATTTGTGTGTGTGTGTTTTTTTTTCAATCTCAGGTTTTAATTATTAGAAGAATACACAGAGGGCTCTTCTAAATTATTCTTGCTGAACTTCCTGACTACTCAAGTAAAAACCTCATCATGACTAGGATCCATCATGCTTTTTCTGGTACATCTTTACAACCTATGCTATGTTTATAATCTACTTTCTGTTATCCTATTTTCTGACTTGCAACACACACACACACGCACACGCGCACACGCACACACACACACAAAGAGAGAGTGAGGGAGATCTGCATAGTCAGGGCAGCAGGAAAATTCACTAGAAATACACACTTACTGCAAGCTATTGGATACATCCTGATCTCTCTCTCTCTCTCTCTCTCTCTCTCTCTCTCTCTCTCTCTAGCTTATTTGCTCACACCCTCCTTTCTCTCACATCCTTTCTCTCTCTCTGCACCTCTCAGAGTGATTTCTGCTCTGCCCATCTGTGTTTCCACACCACACGCCAAGCTGGGGTCGACAGGCTGGGATAAAGCACGGGACAGTGGTAAGCATTGAACTGCAGCATTGCTTTTTCTCTCCTCTGCTATATTGAGCGGCTCTACAGTATGTGCGTGCATGTGAGAATTTATGCAGTGCAGCAATGCACCACTACAGCACTTCTATTCTCATCTCAATTGACATTTTATTTCTTGCTCGGGAAACTGAAGTGAAAACCATCTTAGAAATTCGGTTGTAGTTTTACCTTCTTCTTTATAGAACATTTTGGATCTTTAAAAAAAATCTTTTTTTTTTTTAATCAGTGCACAATAATAGTTCTACTGGGACCAGCATTACTTCATGTGATCATAGATCCAAACTTATACATTTATATGGTGGTTTTAGGTCGTTATATTTTTGTCCTGTTTTTGATATATCATATACATTTTTAATGATGATAAAGTAAAGACTGATACTTCTTAAGAATTGATTGAATTATAGCAGGATACAATACATTTTTGATCAAACTTCAGGTTTATGAGATCTAACTTGAGAAAGTGTGGTCTCATTGGATTCAGAACATCAAGCCAGGTTATTTTCACAGAAACTACAGGCTTGCCAACACATTTGTCTCAGGTGCAGGTCTGAACTCTCAGGAACATGAAGTGAGGGACAGATGGGAAGTGCTGTGATGCTTGTGACAGAACTGAGGAGACACCTTTGCTCTGTTGTTTTGCAGCAGGTGGGGTGTAATCTCTTTCTATCTGTTATTGGGCTTAGTTTTTTTTTTTTGGAATTCTCTCCATATGTCAGTAAAAAAAAAGTGTTGAGTGGACTACTTATAGTTATTATTTATCCATTCTCTGCAGGAATGATGTCACTGAATGAGGCCACACGCAGCTTGTCAGGTTTAATGTTATTGCTCAGTCTATGGTTTGTGCATTAGGACCTGTCTGTACCTAAGGCTTTAGCTGCCTACTGCATAATGACAAATGTGAGATGATGGCATCGTCTTTCAGTACAGCAGCCATCTGCAACGCTGGGTAGCTGTGAAGTTGTTTTTCTCGAGACTTTTTAATCGTGACTGTGTTTTGAAATGTAAAGCAAGGAAAGTTTATATGGAAGGATATCAACCAATACAAAAAGGTTGATGTCTATTATGATAGCAGTGCCAATTTCTGCCATATTTTACAGGACCTGTATTTTGCCTTAGATAAAAAAAAAGGAATTCATGATATTTTTGTGCACTCTCTGTCTTTAGGTCCAGGATTTTCTGATGTTATTGTTCTTTCCTAACTAGTTAATAGTCATGATAGTCTTCTGATTAATTGATATTTCTTGTATCTATGTCTAGAGTAGCCATCGCTTATGTACAGTATACACACACTTGTTCCTGTATGTCCTGGAATCTGTGTTCATTTATAGACGAAAAAAAAAAAATTGACATGAAGCTGGAACTAACCGGTTGCAGAATGATCTTGTTCTTAGGGAGCATGAAGGAGTACAAACTTACTGTAGGATCTGTGACTTGATTTTAGTTTAAGGCTAGTAATGGCAGTGGTATTACTTTGTATTAGCTTCATATTAGAGTAAACATCACCTGATGGTGGAAAACAGAAAACAGAAACAGAGTGAATCCCTAATGAATGCTGGCATTCCTGTCTGCTGTGAATCATTCTGGCCTTATTCATCCACTCCACACACATACATTTGGCACAGCTCAGAACATATAGATGAAGATAAATAGAGAAAGAGAAAAAAGAGGGAAAGATAAGGATAGATAGAGAGTCTACGCTGACACTGCAGAAACCTGCTCAGACTCCTGATGAGGCATCACGTAAACTCTGCTGCAGAGAAAGCCCTGCTCATCCTCTCTCTCTCTCTCTCTCTCTCTCTCTCTCTCTCTCTGAAACTGAATGTAATTCAGTCCATCCTCCTACTCACTTTATTCCACAGTTCAACACAAAATGTGATGTATTGCTTAAGCAGTGTTTAGCCTTATCTGTAAAGACTCCTTCATGCTACAGTCTTATTCTAATCTAGTTAACACGCCTCAGAGCAGTTGTATCAGAGGATGGATTAGATCTCCTTTACGGACTCTCTTGGGGTCTCTACAGCCTGGGATGGGGAGGTGAAAATTTATTATCTATCCTAATGTATTTTTCTTAATCAAACTTAATAGAAATGTTGTCCGGTTAACATGTACAAAAGTATAGTTATATTCATTCATGCACAAATTAGGGAGGGTTTCATGTATATGACATTTATGTTAAGATAAATTGTTTCTATATGATTTGTAAATAATAAGGAGGGCAGGAGCTTGCAGCCACGCAGTTAAAGCTGATTCACAATTTGACAGCTTTCAGATGCAGCTTTCTTCATATTTCATTCGATTCACTTAAATCTGTCTGCTTGGCTCTTTGCAAAGTTCGGGTGAAATGTTATTGATCAACAGCAAATGGAAATGAGAAGCTAAGCTTAATGCATTTTCAGGTAAATAAATATTTTTTTTTTCTGACTTAGTTAGATATACACAGAACTATTGAAACAATCTGTACATTTAAATGTACATAATTAAACGTGTCTAATATGTAAAAATTTCTCTTGTATGAAAGTGGACTGGGACTGTCTGTGGTGTGTGTAGTGTTATGTTAAAGCCTAGCTCTGCAGCTCCCTCTTCTTTCAACAATCCATAACAGCATGAGACAGCAGAAATGTGAGCTGAGTGTTATAAATCAAACTTTCTCAATGTCACACAAATCACACATTCACTTGGTGTATTTCTTACAGCTCAGTTGTTATTAGCTGGGAGTTTGAGGCCTTTGAGGACTAACACACACCCACACAGTCAGTGATGCTGAAACTAAGGAGTCCTCTGCATCTACTCTATAGGGCTTTGGGAAAATCTGATGTTTTGGAGCTTTTTGTTAGTGAGAATAAAGAGCCTGGTGCCATATTTCTCTCTCTTTGAGCATCAATCAGTTTCAAATGGAGCTTGATCACAATCACAATGTCAGAACAGACAGTTTTCAGTTTTTCTATTTAGCGAACCCTCTTTAGTACCTTATGTAACCTTAGCATTTTTTCTGTCAGACGGTTCCTACATATAAATGTGTTCTTCTTGGTTGTTACTTCAGGACAGTGTTATAGCATCATTTTATCTATCTTTAAAAAAATACTGAAATATAATAATAATAATAATAATAATAATAATAATAATAATAATAATAATAATAATAATTAATTATTATTATTATTATTATTATTATTGTTTTTACAATTGTTTGTTCAGGTTCTCTCAATATTGAAAAACCTTTACAAAACTCTTGACACAGTTTTCTGTACCAACACACAACTGGTACAATAATTAATTTTGCATGCACAATGTTCCAAGCTTACTAAGAAAAACACTTCATGCATGTCTCAAAATCAATGCCATCTGCCAACACTGGCTAAAGGTGTCACCCAACAAGATCACTTTGTCGCTCATAACAAAATGACCTAAATAAACATTAACAACAGGTGGCATTACCAGAATTTTATCTTTCATGTTTTTTTTTAAATAATTTTTTATTTAAAAAGTATCCAATACAAAATAAGAATTGTCATTCATTGCTGTCTGCAAAGTAATCAATTGCTTTAAAAGAATTATTCAAGAATGCAGCTGTACTTCTCAATACAATTGTTTTTTTGCCAGATTTTTTGCAATTGTCCTGCAGTTAAAAAATGCCAAAACAAAAGTAAATGGCATTTACACCTCCGGCAATCTTGGTATGGCATGAAGCATTCATTGCTTTGTGTATGAGAAAGTGTGGCATAGTAAAATGCCACACTTTCTCATACTCTTACAAATAAATGGCACACACGAAGTTCCAGATCCTTTGCTCAATTTACACTGCTATGTACAGTACTGAACCAATTCTGTCACATGTGCTTGCATGATGCCAAATTTTACCTGCTGGTTTGCTGGACTATTTGACCAATAGATGTCAGTATTGAGCATCACATACTTAGCTGCACTCTCATTCCAGCCTTTGTCATGGGGAACAATGAACAGTTATATCAACCCTAATGTTGAAATGACTCGTGCAAATCTTGGTTGTTCTCTCTGTGGTCTTCCACCAACTCTACACCCAACACTGCCTCTCCCACTCTTTCTCCTGGCCACTCTAGCACCAACTCCTCTGTCATTAAAGGTTTTGTATGTACAGTAAGAATAATAAAAAAAAAATCAATCCAATTTTTTTGTTGTGTGTACTGACTTTATGTTGTCTTGAGGAATAGGAATGTATTATTTATATTATAATTTATAATTTATTCATTACAATTTAGGAACCAGGCTTCCTGATGGACTTTGTCGGCTCTCGTTTTCAGTCCGGTTGTCACACCTGATCAGTTTCAGAGAAAGGTTTTTGTTTGTTAAGCTACACAGTGACCTCTGAATCATTCAAGAATTAAAAAATTAATAAATAAATAATGCTGAGTGGTTGGAACAGACGAGAGGGGAAATGAGATTGCTGCAGAGGTTGTTAAATAGACACCCAATTTTAAAATTTAATCTTTAGACACTTTGCAGCCTGTCACAGTAGAACATTTGCTCTAATTTCTTTGACGTGATATACTTAATTGAATTGAATTTAAATTACTGTGAAGAAATGAGGGGTGGCTCAAGACTTCTGCACAGTACTGCATGCTCTTCCTTGTAGATCTAGAATTTGTGTCAACATCATATCAGCATTGAAATGTATCAAATTGCTGTCTAAATTATATTTGCTATATTTGGAACTCAAAAAGTGCAAAAAGTGCTCCAGATAGAAAACAATGAATGAATTTGATTAAGGATCAAGTCTCTTGCCATTAAATCGTATATGGTATATAATGTAGATACAAAGAAGGTGAAGATAACTTCACAAAAAGTGAACAATAAAATGATCCTCAAGCTGACTGATAATCTGAAAAAATCTAATTTGGGTGTCTTGATCAGGCAAGTGCCCTTGTAGAATCTCAAATAATCTTAACATTAAAGTAAAAGTAAAGTAAACATTATCCTGTTTGTTTCCAGTAATATTAAACGTCCCCCAAAGTGCGTCTGTTGATGCTGCAGCTAACATATCCATACAGATAATGCATTTTTATACTTCAAAACACTTCCGAACGCTCCATTTTAGTGTCTATGTAAAAGTGCAACTGTTGACCCCATCCTGACAAAGAAGGTCCGAGCTTGGGGACTGGTATATTTCTTGTATAATGTCACAGCAGACTGTGGCTAATACCAAAATAAAGACAAAAGATGCACACTGAGACATGTCTGAAAGTCTAAAAATGACTAATATAAGTGAATTTTGCATCACAGATCCCTTTAAACTATCACAGACACGTTATTATTTTTCATCTATTTCAGCACAGCGCTGTCGCCTTGCACCTCCAGGGTCCGGGTTCGATTCCTGGCCAGGCTCGATTCCCGTCTCTCTGTGCATGGAGTTTGCATGTTCTCCCCGTGCTCGGTTTCCTCCGGGTTTCCTCTCACAGTCCAAAGACATGCAGATTAGGCTAATTGGCGTTCCCAAATCGCCCATAGTGTGTAAATGAGTGGGTGAGTGAGTGTACAGTATGTGTGTGTGCCCTGTGATGGATTTGTCCCCTGTCCAGGGTGTATCCCGCCTTGTGCCCTAAGCCTCCTGGGATAGGCTCCAGGCCCCCCGTGACCCTAAATACAGGATAAAGCGGTATAGATGATGAGTGAGTGAGTGAGTATTTCAGCACTGAGTAAATGATTGTGATCTCAGTCACTTACTTTCTTTTGCTATAACTGCTTATTGTGCAGTGGGTGTGATTGCTGTCTCACAACTCTAGGGTTCCTGTGCCTGGAGTTCTGTGAATTGTGTGTTTCTCCAGATTCTCTGGTTTCCTACCACTGTAGGCATACGTACAGTAGGTAGAGTGGCTGTGGCTAGGTAAAATTTTCCCTAGATGTGAATGAATGTGTGAATAAGTGTGTGGGGTGCTCATGGGGTAGTCTGTCATCCCACCCAGGATGTAATTCCTGTCTTCCAATCAGTGACCAGAATAAACAATTAGCCAGCAATTATAATCAAATAATAACCTGCTGTTTGATTGGTCCAGCTTTTCTGTCCCCTTTGCAGTAATATGAGAGCACATGATAATATCCAACCATCACTAAAACAGTAATATGTTACCCAACTATTTCATTGATCTGTTAAACCATATACTGTAGTTGATGTTTGCTTTCAAACATCCAAGTCAGCAGCTACAATTATAATGTCAGTATTTCTTTTATTTCGCTATAATCAAGAATGCATTTAAAGTAAAAATTTAAGTGGTATTGACAGTTGCAGAAGTCCAACAAGTAAGTTAGAAAGAGCTTATGGGTCTAGGTGTGAGAGAGGCAAATAGAGCTGAGACTGTGGGGTGAAAAAGAGAGTGAGATAGTTGCAAGTGTGGGGTTGGGAAGAAGAGATCTGACAGTGTGAGGGTGAGATGGGAAGAGAGCTGAGATTATTAAACTATAAATTAAATAGCCTTAGGCTTTATTTATAATATTGATCTTGTATTGGTAATATCCACTCACCGTCCACTTTATTAGGAACACCTGCACATTTGCACATTAATGAAGTTTTCCAATTAGTCGATCACGAAATGCAAAAAAAAAAACTTTTGTTATGGCATGAATATTGAGGTCAGATGGATTGGCTGAGTTCCATCAAATTTCAAATACAACGGTCTTTATAATTTACACAGAATAGAGGAAGAAAAAAAAAACACTGATTAAGAAACTGTTCTTTGGGTGGAAGTTCCTTGTTGATAAGAGAGGTCAAGGTGCCAGGAATGATATAATAACATTAAAAAAAATCAATTATTTGTCACATTTTCCATTTTGGATCAGCTTTTCGTAGTAGCAAGGAGGGCACCAAGAAAAACAGATAGAGAAACACTTTTCTAAGCTTCCTTCTGCTCAACACAGTTGTGAAAAGTGCTAATGTGAGTTGCTACTGTACACTTCCTGTCAACTCAGGCCAGTCTGGGCATACTTCTCTTGTAGTTCTCTTGTAGGCACTATTGTAGTTAGCTAAAGACAATAGATCTTTTAAAATATGTGCAGTATTAATAGGAATAATAGTTGAAGAAAATAGCATAAATAGAGGTTCTGTCAATTGCTTATATTGTTTTATAATAAGTAATAAATAGTCTTTTAGACACAAGTAGAAAAGCGAGTGGTAAGGTTGTATACATTTTTGTGATTTGTCTAACAACAATAAATATGAAATAAATTCAAATGAAAATCTGAATCTTTATTAAGAAAATAAAAGAAAATAAAAAGTCTTTTCAATTTATTCACATATTGATTCCCCATCTCCTCATTTATGTGTCACACAGTATTATAATACAATTTGTGTTATTTAATCATCAAAGAAAAGATTCTTTTCTACAGGCCTATGATTATATCGTTGTGATTTAACTTGCATTTTAATGTGCAAATTTTACATAGAGATATGAGATTATTATATCCAGTAGGCTTCCTTTTTCTTGCAGTAATGACTGATATGTCCACTTTACACAATGTTAATGGCTATACTGTACATAGCACAGTAGCATTGTATGGGTCTGGTATCCTGAAAGAGATAATTTAACTAATTTATGAAACTTTTATGAAATTGATGTGCAGCTGTAAATTTGGCAAATAATTGACCATTACCTTTTACAGTTGCCATTTTGATTGTTGATGCCAGGGTTAAACTTGCCAGCCAGTATTGAGCTTTTTTTTTTTGCAATTTGAAGTCACATAATGATAATTAAAATCCTACCTTGGTGCTCTAGGATTGGCTTACAATGATATGAAGTAAAACAAACCTAACCAGATACACTAGCAAGTGAGAAATTTATTTTGAAATGACTAAAAATATATGTACACTTGTTTTAGGCTGACATTAAGGTTTGTCTCACCTTCGTGCTCCAGATTTTAACCAATCATAGATTTATTCTCACCTCATATAAGGTTTACAATATACTGTAGGGCACTGGTGGCTCAGTGGAAGGTGTTTCACCAACCATTAGGAAGGCCTGGGTTTGATTCCCTGCCAGTGCCCAAACCCAAGCCACTGCCTGAAGTGCCAGTCCCAAGCCCGGATAAAGTTGCGCCAGGAAGGGCATCCGGCATAAAAAAACCTGTGCCAAGCTTGTATGTGCAGACTGGATGGTTTGCTGTGGCGACTCCTTGCTGGGAAAGACCAACAACATATAAGGTTTACAAGCATCCCTTGCTTTTATATTTATTTTATGTACAAAAATGAAGAATACTACTAAAGATTCAAAGATGTGGTTCTAAACATTTTCTCACAAATTTTTATTTTTTTTTGGTCCTCATGTCACATTCCTAGTTTTTGTTCTCCTATGTCACTCTAAGGGCTTAGCAGAAACCCATACATACCATATTTAAGGGACTTTGTAAAAACATGGTAAGTTAGCTTGTTATGTGTATTCAGTGTTACATGTAAAAGCTCTCATATGTCCTGCTAGGTTTGGTCCTCTGAGATGTGAGTATGTGTTAGCTGGCCTACTAATCTTAGGAATAAATACTATAAGCAATTTTTTTGTACTAACTAAGTTATTTCTGGTTGGCTTGCGTTATCTAGCTGGTTAACAATACTTAACTGGTTAAGTTTGTCTTAGAAAGCCTGCCAAATTGGACCATGTAAATAGGCTAGCAGGTTGCTTAAAACTGAAAACAATATGTAAAATAAAGATTCTGCAAGGTTTTCTGGTATAAATGTGTTAACCCCCAACCCCAATTCCAGGTTTGTCTCCAGACATCTATACACATTCCCATCTCATGACAAACATATATATTTTTTTGTCTTTTGCTGACAGTTCAGACACATCATGCATGTATGCGAGGCCCTCTCTCCTGGTTCAACAAGTATGTCGAGTTGAGCACATCAAGCAATAATTCTTCAACATAACAGATTCTATATGAATGCGGGCTCGCTCCCATGTCTGCTTTGGCACAACAACAATGCACTAAATACAGAGATAAAGTGAAATACCCTGGTCTTAAATTAAGCCATAGAAAAGCTGATTTGGTACCATCAGGCCATGGATAATGCTGATACTTACATATAAGTTGCATGCTAAAATTGCATACAACTACAATAGTTCAACTGCCTTTGCTTTCATTACGACATGCAATATGGTGGCCAGTTAATTTATGGACATGATCGCTCATGCTCCCAGAACCACTCTCACAATTTGAGTCCTGGAATATGCAATAACCCTGGGCCAACAGGAAAGGGAAAATTGCATCTACCTACATATTGACGTCTGTTTTCTCCATCACTGATACCAATCCATTTATTGTGGTTGTGCACTTCTTTCATATCTGACAAATTTATTGCATCTCATTAGTAGCATGAATGATTACTTTTCAACTACCAATCAGATGATACCTGCCAGTTTCACTCATGATTCTCCTCCTTGCGAAGTTTCGTAAAGTACAGTAACTGCTGATTCTGCGAGTCATAACTGCAAAGCTGAAAACCTTCAACCTGTGAAATGTAGCATTCATTAGGAAATCTGTTTAGTATGGCTAACCAGTATGGCTAGAATCTCCCATTGGTGCTTAAGCCATGTCCCTCTGGAGTCCACGTCCTGCACCCCAGCTCTCCTGATGTTGGAGAGAATGATCAGCACATCATCTACAATGGCCTCTGGTGTTATGCCTGATTATCCATCTGTTCCTCCAGATGGAGCAGAAAAAAGAAGTAGCTTTTCTAAGCGGGCTTGGCTGAAAATGACTGTAGTCTGGCTTGAAAATAAATGAACAAACTTAAAGGAAAACTTACTCCTGTGTCAATGTGGAAAATACATTAAATTTGTATAAATTGGTGGCCAATTCGTGCTCAATTCAATAGCTCATGCTTCCAGAACCACTCTCACAATTTGAGTCTTGGAATATGCAATAATCCCGTGTCAACAGGAAGAAAAAAAAATGCATCTAGCTATGTATTGATGTCTGTACTCTCCATCACTGGTCCAATCCAATTCAGATGACGCCTGCCCTTAATTCACATGGCCTCCCGATTCTCCTCTTCATGATCAGCAAGAATCAATGATTGATTCGACGAGCCATAACTGCAAAGTTGTTATCGTTCTATCTATGTATTGTAGAAATACACACACATTTCTTATTTACACCTTATGACTGATTGACATGGAGACTTTGATTCTCAAGAATGCCACAGTGCTAAATTAAGCTTTGCTGGACACTCAAGTATCTTCTGTTTTTTCTTCTTCTCTCTTTTCTGCATAAATTCCTCCCGTGCCCACATCTAGACATTCTACCACAGTATCTTTTAAGTAGGTATTTCTACATTTCATTCACCAAGTCATTTTAATGATATCCTCTTCCTATCCCAGCTACTGTATCTCCCCCTTCAATCTCAGCTCTGTCTTTGTCCATAATTGCAACCCTTCTATCGCTTGTTCTGATGATCGCAGCCATTCTCTCTCTCACTCTCATTGATCACAGCTGTTTTCTTTCTCTTGTCCACAATGATCATGGCGCTTCTCTTTTATTCCCAGTGATCACAGCCCCTTTCCCTTAATCTTAGTAATCTCAGCTCTTTCTATTGATCATATGATTGCAGATTCTTTCTTTAACTGTCAGTAGTTGTAGCCTCCTATATTTTGCTCTCAATTATTATAGCTCTTCCAGTCCTTTTGCTTTTAATGATCACAGCCATACTCCCTCTTTAGGTGATCACAGCCCCTTTATCTTTTTTCTTTCAAGGACTGCATCCCTCTTCCTGGATTACATCTCTCTCAGGTTTTCTCAATGTCACAGCATCCTGTTTTTCTTGGCATCTCCCAAACAACACATCAATTTCTTCCAATGGTCTCTCTCTTTCAGCTACTATCTTTACCCTTTATCCTTGCCTCCCATTGTCATCCCTTAATTCATCCTAATCTCTCATTCTCACATCCTATTCCTAGTCACTTATGTCAACCCCATGCTCTTTAGGGCACAATACCTCCCTTTGTCATTCAATCAAGTATCCATTACAGTGCCACCTTCACACATCCCTACACCCTTCCCCCTTTATCTTATGTCCTTCTCCATTCATCCCAAATGCATATTATATACTGGATTCATTGGCTTGAATATCTACTACAAAGTGACACAATATACAACAAAAGAAGTCAATCATTTTGTCATTCTCTAATTTGGACAATATCCATTCGTTTCCCCCTTTTAAAAGTTTAGACCCTATTACAGGCTACTGTAGGTCTACAGGCTTTCAATCTCACGTTGACCCTATTCATACCATCCTGAAGCCTCAAGCTGATGTCAAGCTCCAGTGCATTTTTTCAGTTGACTCACTACAGTAGCATTACCATCTCTTTGGCCAAAGTCACACCCGCAGTTAAAGCTATTCATAACAGCAACACCATGGATTTAAATCCTAACTGAATTAATACATTTAGTACAAGCCAAAGAAGAACAACCTGCCCCTATAGAGCCTTTGTTCCTCATTAAACTGTTTCTTTTGCCGAGGTCTGTTTATAAAAGTTTCTTTTTACTACTGTATTTGAAATTTTTTTATCTTCCATTTATTTATTTAAATTCAGGAACAATTTTATCCTGTTATCGCAGAGGTCCCACTTTTGGTAGTCCATTGAAAATCCATTGAATCATCCTCTAAGAACTCTGCACATTTATAACATGCGGAAGACTAAAGCTACTGTATAAGTCACTTTGTGGGAGATCCACATTAGGAGTAAAAAGCGTAAGAAAGTGGCTCATAATTTAGCAACATCAATTTAGAATGTGCGGTTTCACTGAATTTGGGCACAGGTGTGACATACACTGATCAGCCATAACATTCTGACCACCTGCGTAATATTGCATAGGTCCCCCCTTTTCCATCATAACAATAATGGTCCATGTTTTCTGACATCTTTCTACTGGAACCAGCATTGACTTTTTTTCTATTTAAGCTACTGTAGCTCTTCTATTGGATCGAACTACACAGGCCAGCCTTCACTCTCTACAGTATGTGCATCAGTGACCCATGACCCTGTTGCCAGTTCATCGAATTTTTCTTCCTTGAATCACTTTTGGTATGTCCTGACCGCTGCAGCCTGGGAACATCCCACAAAAGCTGTAGTTTTGGAGTTGCTCTGACCCAGTTGTCTTGACATTATGATTTGGCCCTTCTCATAGTGGCTACACCACAGTAGCTTCAATAAAACATTACGATGGAAGCTGGAAGTGAGTGGGATATATTGGGCAGCAAATTAACCTTTTTTCTTTTTTTGTTGATGTGTTGGAAACAGAAAAAAATGGGCAAGCATAAGGATTTGAGTGATTTTGACAAGGGCCAATTTGTGTACTTGTGTAGTCTGATCCAATAGAAGCGCTAGTGTAGATCAAAGGTGTGAGAACACAGTGCATCACTGTTAGGCAGGTGGTCATAATGTTATGGCTGATCAGTGTATGACTTTTATACATTTTCATCAAAAATATGAACAAATGTTTGTTTATTTTCCCTCGCTATGTGGAACAGATATATTTTTTATATTGTGTTTTTTTTTATGTGTCCATTGCATAAAATTCAACTCAATAGAATTGCATTCTAACTTAATGCCTATTAAGTGCAAGACTGAGCAGTGGTTATCTCAGCTTGTTGTGGACCGTTGTCCTTCTTTGCCCTTTGCTATAAACAGTCCTCCTATTTCAGCCTTGCTGCAGATGCTGTGTGGTGGTGGTGCTCTGCAGTGAGTGGGGTTTTTCTTCTGTGCCAACAAGAGTGCTTGCTTGTGTTGACACTTCAATTTTTGTCCTCTCCTCATGTTTTACTGCGGATTCCGCTAGTTGTAATATTCTGTTGGTGAAAAGAACTGCGGAAGAGATTTAAAAAAAATAATCATTGTTGGCTTTAGAAGACCTATAGTTATAGAAGTTTTGGATGTATCAGTACAACATGGATTGTTATGTGTAATCCTTATTCACTGTCTGAACGGGAGCTGCCTTTAAATTAGATCACATTCATGTACTTACGTTGCTTAGAATCGTCACCCATGTGTATAAAGCTTTTATTTAATGTTATAGAACTTCTGCTATTGTGATTTGATAATGCAACCATTTATTACTTAAAATGATGGTTGGGCTCCATCTGCTGGCTGCACTAAAACAAATTTATCTTGTCTAGCGTCCTGCAGTTAAACAAATTGACCCAAGAAACAAATGATGGACATTCATTAAAATTTAGAATAGACTACAAATAAAAGCCAAAATATGAAAGCCAAAAATAGATTGCATGTTCACAATTTTTTATTCTCACAAAAGTACATTACTTAATGTCACTTTTTAAAAAACTATTTTCATTTTTAAAACAGGTACATAAGTATTAGGCCCCATTTTTGATCTTACTTAGACTGTTATTTGATCGGGTCCAATACATCAGTGCATATTCCTCACTTGTGGAGCATTAACTTACCACGTGCCAAATAATATAAGTAAGCATGAATAATAAAATAGTTCTGTGGACCTCTGAGTACAATGTTTACAAAATTCTGTCTGTGTATTGATTTATTGGTCATTATGAAAATTGCAGGTTTTCCTGAAGCTCGTCATGTCTTGGCCTAAGACGACTTTAATATCTTTCACACCACATAATAGATTCAACATTTCCAAGAGTACTTTGTAATGTTTATGTAATGGTACAGAATGTCGATTTCTGTATTTGCATGTGCAATTATATAGCACCCATAAAAGTCAAGGGACTGTGTTTCACCATATGGAATTTTATGTTCAAAATAATATAACTCAAGTATTTGTTCTGCACAGCTGTGTTTGGTCTAAGAAACTTGCATGAGCCAGAGGGTAATTTCTACCAACTCCTTTAACCTGCCCCATACTGTGTTCATGTTACAGTCTATATATACTGTATATATTTTAAAAATATGTACTTTTTTTCTATTACATGCAGAGACTGCGGGTGTGAGAAGGACCAAGTGGCTGGTCCATCCTTCCTCACAGCTCCATGTATCCTGAAGCCAACTCAGACTCCCCTGCTCGTCTCTCCACCAGACATCCTGGCTCCCCAGCTATGATCTACACGTGAGTACAAACATAGCAATCATAATCTAACCACCATGTTGTAATAATGTTTAGCATTGTAAATCACAAAGCATTCTTTTTAAAACAGCTATAGACTTATTGTACAGTAGTGGTGGATATTACTGATGCATTATAGCTTTAGTGTTACTATATAATCCTGAGCTTGGACTGTGTGAATGATCTCCGGCTTCCTTTCACTGTCCAAAAATATTCTGGTAGGTGGACTGGCTACTTTAAATTGCCCCTAGGTGAATGTGTGCGTGCCTGGCACCTTTCTTATGGACCAGTGTCCCATCTGGTGTGAATCTCTGGCTTTGCACCCACGGTTTTTGGGATAAGCTCTGGACTGTGACTTAACGTCCCTTGCATCAGCCAGGCACTGTGGTGTATATTTTAGTAGTGTGTCTACCCCCCCCCCCCACTTTAAATCACTTTGCACACCCATTAAAACTTTTGTATAATTACTCCAGATTAAATAATTCAGATTGTTAATTTGAATCATCTGCATTTCACACGTATTGATGACAAAGGTTGTTTCTAATAGTTAGATTAGACATGCACTGAAATGATGACTGAATGCCTCTCATAGTTTTACCAAAAAATAAATTTGTGAAAAATAATTGATTAAAGGATTACCCCCTTTGTTGCAGTGCTCGATATGGGAGCCCAAAGAGACAGCTTCAGTTTTACAGGTACTGTTAGTTTTTTAACCCTTCATGTGCTCTTAACACACCATACTGTATATGTTCTTAGACTCTCCCTATCCACTTTAATAGGAGTATGTGAACACCTTCTCATTTAAGATCATGCAAGTGTACGTCTTCGGTTTATGTTCACGTCAAATAGTGAAATGGGGAAAAGAGTGTGATCTCCAATCATTGCATGGATGTTGGTGCCAGACACAGAAACTGTTCATCTCCTGGGATTTCTCTTTTTCTTTCTCTTACATCCACGCCAGAGTTCTTACAGTTTATGCAATAGTGTGAAAAACAAAAGACAATGAGTGAGTGACATTTCTGTGGGCGGTGATACACGAGAGAGTTTGGGGGGAAACGGCGAGATTGTTTCGACCTGCCAAGAAGGCTATAGTTTTATCTAATCACTCTTTATACAGTAACTGCGCTGAGCAGAAAAGCATCTCAGCATGCAAGTGAGTGTACATTGTCATTGTATTTTTCCAGTTACTCATGCAGGAAAATGTAAAGAATTCCTTTCCACAATATTTATTTTATCATCTACATAGATATGTTCAGTTGAACTTCTTTTATAAAGAAGTTATTCTTTACATAAAATTAAAAGAATAGAATATTTTCATAAGATGCCTGGCTGAGTGACCTGATCCCCGACTCAAACACAATGTATGGGTCAGTGGATGGCGCATGAGGTACAGTACATGTCCACATGATTTTAACCTTTTGTATACTTTCAGTAGACAGCATTATTGATTGTCAGGAGAAAACAAAACATGTGACTTACACTTAAGGGGAAAGAGTGTACTGCTGGGAAGAGTAACTATGCATGTCTGTACTCTATTAATTAATTAAGCATCAGTCACAGCTTTTATTTCTAACTAGTATGTATGTACAGTATGTTAAGTGTTATCTGAAAAAAATTGTCCTGTGACAAAGTGAAACCCTGAACAACCTCTACATCTTTTTAAAGTAAATTATTACTTGGAGGATCTCGTGATGCACAAGGATCGCATGTGTCCTGACACACACCACAGTGTAGCTCTTAATAGACTGGTTTCCAGTATACCATTTTTCCCCCCCTCCAGGTTATATTGTGTATATTATATGTTTGAGTTTTATACATAAACAAATAGCAGAATGAAATGGCTACAAGTACTCACTCTTGTCCTACAATCTCAATTGTGAAAGGCTTTTAGGAAATGAAAAAAAAAAATCTCTTGAATTATTTAGGCCGTGATTTATTTGCTATGCTCAGCAGAACATACTGGCACTGCAGTAAGCTCAAAAAGATGTTTATTTTTGTGGCCTCAACCTTGAGAGGTGGGACGCACATCAGTGAAGGAGGAGGTGCTTTCTTGGTTACATACTAAATGTTATAAGCACGCTGAGACACTCACTGCTGCCTAGATAAACAAGTCCTGAGTATTTTGCCGAACGCTACTGCCGTTTTTAAATTAGCAGTGCCATGCAAAACTCGTACATAGGTCGAGTGCCAAATACCCGGGTGAGTACATGAGCATTGTTTCTGTTTTGGGATGCTGCATGGGCATGCTGCCTATATCCAGAGTTATGTGTCAGGGTGATGCAGATAAAAGGGGCACAATATTAGGACATGTCATGGAAGATGTTTAAGTTTGTTTCTGCTGTCTGTAGGGGTACAGCCATAGCTGTACTAAAAGTACTTGAGTTTTTAGTAGTACAGCCTTTGCACTGGAACAGTTGAGAACTTTTCTATATGGAAACTCCTACTTTCATGTCTGTATTGCATATATATATATATATATATATATATATATATGCAATATATAAAAATATAAAAATAAAAATATAAAAAAAAAATATATATATATATATATATATTTTTACAGTGTTTGTTTTACAATTTTACAGTAGTGCTCATTCTAACAGATCTAATATTCAGTGACCTTGATTTACAAGTTAAAATTTAGAATTTACATTCAGTGAGTTCCATGTCACATTGTAGCATGTAGCAATTTAATCAGTAAGCAAACAGAATGCAGAGTTTGAAATGACAACACAAGGTGGCAGAATAACCCCAGTTTAGAGGATGGAGGAGTCTAGCCAGCGACTGATGCAGAGTTTGAAAACAGAATATGAGACAGTATCTGGCTGATACTAGAGGAAAAACATGAGCTTAAACAATAGCTAATACAAAAACAGAAGCTGAGGCAGACTGACACATGATCTGTGCAGATCTAAGATCAAAGAAAATGACCAGGGGTCTCAGTATACTACAGTATGTAACTGATGAATGAGGCAGGTGATTAGAATCTTAGACCAAAGTAACAGGATCGAAGTGTTATTATTTATTCTTTTTTATTACTGTAGATAATTTAAACAGGTAGGATAGAATTGGGGGAAAAAACACGTTGCAAAGCACTCTGAGAGATCAGACTTAAACTCCCATGACGCATACATTATTGAGCTATTCATCTTAAAGCATGTTATAACTATAGTGACTCATTCAACTATAGCAAAAACAAAGGAAATAGTTATGAGAGTGAGCAACTGAAGGAGACAACGGTCAGGTTGTAGTCTAAAATGTCACTTAAATATTACTTGTACAACCAATACATTAAAATGGTACTGTATCTCAAACATATTTCTACTACAGTAAATGCATACAACAGAAAATAAGAAACATTTACCCATTTGCGCTTTTCAACACTAAAAAATGCCTAAACGTTCAGCTCTTTTCTACACTAGAAATTCGGTACTTTGGATCATAATAGGTTTCAAACTTTCAAATAATTGTATTATGTTTATTGTTGGCATTAAACAGGAAACACATTTATTTCTGGAATGCATGTTCAGGTAGTTAAACTGTGTTGGTAAAATGTAAAAAGTGCATATATATTTTTTTAATGTTACAGTGCTTAAAGTTTATTCCTCTGGCAGCTGTAGTGTATTCCATTTGCATGTCAGTCATTCACCTTTTTCCATGCCACCAGAGACCTGACTGTTTGCATGCACAAGAGTGTTTTTACCCAGTATACAGTAACTCTCGAAGCCCACACTTTTACACACCCTCTGCCACAAACCACTCTATTTCCTCAGTTGTCCTTCCTCCTTTGTGGTTCCTAGCTCATCCATATGGGCTGGGAGGTAGGGTTGTTGTCTCTGATTACAATGCATGAGTGTGTGTGGTGTTGTGTGGGAGAAGGGGCAGGTGCTATTTAAAGCAGGGTATCTACCCACGTGGCTCTATTAGTCTCTGACCTGCTACTGTAGGCTACTTTCCTCATTCTTCCCCTTTGCTTGTGCTTGGTTGAGACTACTTGTGGGGCAGTGTCAAGTACAAGGTCACTCAGGTGGATGGGCAGATGTTTGCCACTCACAGAAGCAGTTTGACCGAGTTGCATGTCAGCCATGGTGGTGGCCGCCTCAGCCGACAACAGAGTTTCCCTTCGGAACCCCTACAGGTGCCCAAGGTGGGCAGCAGTGGGCGCAGGAGCAGCAGCAGCAGTGGCCGGCTCCTCTCACATTCCTTCAGTGAAAGCATGCGGAGCGAAATCGACCGCTACCTGTCTGAGCAGAGTCTGTGTCCACTGCGCCAGGACAGACGTAATCATGCTGACCTGAAGGGGCTAAGAGAGGTGCGGGCAGCTGCTCAGCTCAAGAATCTGGAGGACTTCCTAAGAAGCAATGAAGTTTCCCTGCAGGACTGTGTGGCCTATCTTACAGGCATGAAGTACAGGTAAGAAAGCAGGATGACAAGAAGATGGCTTATAAACCCTGACTCCTGGAAGAGAATTTTGCTGAAAAGGTGGTGATAATAATCTGTAAAGGTTTTTTTTTTATTTGATTTTTTATGTTAGTGTGTTGCTGAAGATGTTGAGCTGAGTGCTTACTTAGTTATTTTACCGCCTCAACATTTTAGTAGTGAACTTTCAGCTTTGCATTAAGCATTTTGTTTTTCAAAAGTCTTTATTTGGTTAAAATGATTGATTTCACATATAGAAATACAACATGTAGCCTGCATTTGCCTACTTGACTGAAAAAAAAGGAAAACTCTATCTTTATTTATTTATTATCTTTATATTGTTCTTAATTTATCACATTGGCTAATACTGTATTTTTCACATGACGTAATCACATTAATTTTGAACTATAAAGTATCCGGGCAGTGTGCTTGTAAGTATTAGCTTTGCAGAGAATAGCAGTGAGTAATCAGAGGGTCCTGAGGGGGTCGTCTCTCTGAGGCATGGATTAAAGGATCTTCTTTTATTAACTTCTCTCTCCTGACACTATAGTGTGGCACTAATACTGAGTGAAGCTTTACTAATCACACATCTGAAGTGATTTGAATTTAGATGTACTTGATAAGCTTTAGAGTTGGGTAAACATTGCTATGTGAAGTAGTTTAGATTATTTTGTGTGGTTCTGCTTTAATATAGTTCTTCGTTTTGGTTATTGTTGGATTACAGTATACTGAAAAATGTTATTTTAATTACAATATTGATGCAATAATTGTGAATACAAAAAAAAAACACAACACAGGATTAAACAAAATAAAAGCACATACATAATTAAAGTATTTAATATTTTAATAACAACAACAACAACAACAACAACAATGTTAATGATAATGATAATAATAGGAATAATAATAATAATATTAAAAAGTATATGAAATTTGGTTCATTTTCACCAAGTATAAAGGTAATTATTAGAAAGTTTAGCTAATGAATAAACAGGGTAATAGCATTGCAGAATATGAGTATTACAGAATAGCACTAATGTGCTGGCGTAGCAGTGATGTGGGACTTTAGGTTTCATGTCCTGTGCACTTTACAGAGCATCTGGTTACAGAAATGCTTATACAGAAACCTTTAGCTTCTTTAAAAGGTGCCAGAGTAAGCATGTTTCTCTATCTGCTCACATGGCAAAAAATAAATAATAATAAGCTTAGCCAGTTAAAAAATATATTTAAAAAGTAGTCAAATGTATGTAGTATTTCCTATTATAAGATCATTGTAAACAAACTTAAGATCTTTAGAATTTGTACTAATTAATAGATAAACAAATTGCTACTTTTTACCATTTTTTAAAATTTGTAATAAATAATTGACTAGAATTAGCAATCATGCCGGGCAATCAATTAGTAAAATGTTTTAGAAATATGTTTAATCATCTAGTTGGTTTATTGTAATTTTCTACCATGAAGTACTTTAATACATTTTTATCAAGTGAAAATATCTTAAATTTACTGTATACTGTATATTTTTTACTTGCTAATAATTTCCTGACATGCTTAAATTAGGCTTGCAAGATTGATTGTTATTGTTGATTATGATTCAAGTATATTTTTGCTAAAACACTAACTTTATTAAATCTATTTTCCTTTAGATTTAATAGGTAACACATGATAAGGCAATTAATTTGACAATGAGAGTGCTGTTACCTTTGCTATTCCGTAACGTTCCACTGTGTGCCACTATTTTCATAACTATTCAGATTCCTGAAAAGGCCACTGGTAATCAGGTTTCTAGAAATATGGATGATAATTCACATACAAACACATGATACTGTAGGTTTGCTGTTACGGATGACATTCTGGGTCTTTATTGCAATTAAATACCCCTTTTTAAATACACCATGTAATGGTCATATTAAAGTATATAAGTACTGAATCAAGTCGTAAGCCTATTTGGAGCTCCGCAATCCATGCAGTGCTGAGAGATGGTACATGCATTTATTAATGGGTTCATTTGTGTAGTTGTACAATATGTTCATTGTTTAATGTCTGTGGCCTAGTATCAGAATCACAGATGGATTCCCTACCGGTGGATGCACCTTACTGACAGCGTGCAGCTGCAGTTTTAAAGCCAGTTTTATATTAGGATATATTAGGCTGCGATTTGTTGCACAGCACATAAACAGCATCTTTATTTTTTATTTTATTATTAATTTTTTTTTTTTTTTTTTTTACAGTTTACTATATGCTGTGCAGTCAGGGTCAGATGTTCGCATACACTCGGAATGAACATGAATTTCATTGCAATATTGGGCTTGGATTTATTCTTTTTTGGGGTAGAATGATTGGATTACTGTACCTTTTATTAAAGATGTATGTTGTACAATCATTTTTTATTTGTTTTGGGTTTTCTGAAATTACCACAAGGTCTAAATTTAAATACAACATCATCTATATACACACAGTGTACCTTAAATATGGATGAAGGTCAAGTTTCACCTTTAGTATGTGCGTTTGGTAGCCATCAATTGTTTGATATTTGTAATATAATGAACATGTAATGATCAGTTAAATACTGTATAGGTATTTCTTGGACTATCCTAATTTCTAAGCACAGTCCAGAATTTGTTGATAAGGCTGAAGATAACCTTTAGACCACATAGACCACAAGCAGCTTCAATATGTATATGTGGCCATTTGTCCTGTTACACTTAATTTTATACAAAAATTAATCATCTAGTTACTGATTTGAGGTCATGTTGAAGAATTCTAAGGGTTGTCTTTCGTCTTTATTATTCCTTTGACTAATTTCCAAACCTATTTCCTTTCAGTTATGCTCATTTGTGTCTTCTTACAGACCTTTGCAAAATGGCTAGACATGTTTGCATGTTTGGTGTTTTGAAAAGCATAAAAAAACATCTACTATTCTCTTTCTCAGATCTGTACTCATCTCCTTGACTTTTCCCTTTGTATTTTGTGTTGGTCAAGCCTGTGAGTGCTGTCAAACAAGCCCACCCCCCCCCCCCTTTTTTCTTTCTTTTTTTTTTTTTTTACAGTATTTTAGCACAGAGATGTCAGTGATGATCACTAACAGGAAATGGAAATTGGCAAATTTACAAATATTTGGAGACTTTCAGAATCACTAAATTAATAATCTAAGTTGACCCTGTATGTATATTTTTGACCCTGTGCTCAGAGGACAGAAAACCCCAAAATGAAGAAAATTCTATTAAAAATGTGTGTTCCTTCCGCAGAAAAAGCTCAGTTCAAAGACATTATTAAAAGCCCAAGATTGCCATGACGTTTCTGTCTATAATGACTTTCTCATTGCAACTCTACATTTTCTAACAAAGCCCAAAACCTAAAGCATAAAAGGCTGTGCACTGATCTGATGTCTATACGTACGGTATGTACTCCTTTTTAGGTGGTTAAGCTTCGTAAAAAAATATCTAACTTTGAATTTCCTCTGAAAAGCCTTTGCAGGGTTTTTGCTTCCCAAAAGTTGTTCTTTTGAATATTATTTTAACAATCAAAGAGTCAGTCACAATGTATTCTTTAACATTTTTACTTAATGATTAATAATTTAAAATGATTCATTTTACATTTCTCAAGTATTTTCGATCAATGGTAAATGCAGCAAAGTCACCAAATTTTTCAGTTTTCGTGTTTTTCAAAACTTTTAATTATTATTATATATATTTTTTATAATATATGCATGTCATGTGGCCTAGAGTGCTATGATCATCCAAGAACAGAACCTTTTCTAGCTGCTCTCAAGTGTAATAATTAGGATATAATATGCCGCATTGAGTTTCTCTGCATTTTCCCCTTGCTGTTCCCTCAGAGATACATCCTTGGGATACAGTTAATGAAATACAATGCTTTTCTGCTCTGCTTGCTTCTAAAATAAAAATAACAGGTTTCTTTTTTTTACTCTCATATCTTTTTTCCCTGTTTATTTATGAATTACATATTTTAATAAAGTATGTATTTAATTTGATTTGAGACTTGCATTTGATGGGTAAGTAAGCAAGTAAGTAAAGATAAATAAATAAATAAATAAATAAATAAATAGGAAAAGGAACATCTAAAAGAAATCAATACCTTTTGCATAAAAAGTACAAGCTGTAAGAGCAGCTAGAGTCTGATTTAAGCCTTACTGCATAAACATTCTGTAAATAGGATTGGGATCAGTAAGCACTGCCAAAAAAGGGCTAGAGGCAGACCAAACACACTGACTCAGAGATTCTTCAGAGGATCTGGGTAATGTGAATTTATGAAGCTGGTTAATAGACCATCAATCACTGTGTCTCTTTTTTTAATGCATCCTGCCCATATGTCTGATTAAAGCTAACTGGGACCATCTGCTATGGTTGATGGTTGAGGTGGTCTATGGATTTGACACACTGTACAGTTATTAAATATACTGTAATGTCTTTGGCAAAAATGTCTGACAGTTATAATATCAAGAGAACCTTGTGAATAATACCAGCCATCTCCCGTCCTCGCTTCCAGGCATACCCAGTTAAAGACTTGACTTGTGCGGATTCATTTGAAAGAAGGTTGAGTTAGCTTTACTTGGAAAGACATTCTTGTGCTGCAGGGGTAGTTACAGTAGTGCCAGTTGTCATGGAGCTGTATAATGTACTTGTGAATGTGTGTGTGTGTGTGTGTGTGTGTGTGTGTGTGTGTGTGTGTGTGTGTGTGTGTGTGTGTGTGTGTGTGTGTGTGTGTGAGAGAGACTGAGAGAGAGAGAGAGAGAGAGAGAGAGAGAGACAGAGAGAGAGAGAGAGAGAGTTATTGAAAAGACGGCAGTTTTGAGAAAGAAAGTGTTTTACCTCAAGCTCTACAACTTAACTCAATATGCAATATACATTTTATGAGCTTGAATCAGCAGGGTCATCTTGCAATCTGGCCACTGATGTTTTGCCATCTCCCCGGCCACACGGAGGCCATGAGTGGGTACCATGTGCTATTTTTGGGGGGTTGAATTTATGTGGTCTTTTCTAGTCGGAATCCTGAGTGCATGCTGAATTGGGAACTGGCCTGGAAAAGGCAGTGATGTATGCAAAATAAGAGGCCTGGTCTCAGTCTGAGCATTCCTGATAGCCACAGCACACTTTATATGTAAGCAGAAGTATGATAGACGCTCAGTTCATTTTGCTTACATTTATGCACCTTTGTGAATCAGCTAACATATGGCATTTTGTGTTCTCCTCTGACATTGTGTTGAATTTGTTGATTATTGCTTCCTTTTTGTTTTGCTGTGCCGAATAAATTCACACACTTGTGGTACAACAGCTGTCTTTTTGTTGGACTTGCATTTTGTTTTGCTTAGTGCCGCATTGCACACCTGGCATTAAACTACATTCTCAGATGTTTAAATTTCTTATAAAAAATAAAATCAAACATATTACTGGGAAAAAAAAGAGCACTTATCACATTGGGCTAGCTTACGCAGTGCATATATAGTGGGTGAAATGATTGCTATCACTTTCATATCAGCTCAGTGAATTTTTATTTCAGAGATGATTCACTCACAGGCAAGCCAGCTGTCCTTTTTTGTCATCACTCTCTTTGCCTTGTCAGAGAAACTGGGCTGTCTTTTTACTTGAGTATTTATGCATTAGGGCAGTAGATTATACAGGCTAATGAAATATAAAAATAGACAAATTTGATTATTAACAAGGCTCTTTATAGTTTATTAACACAGCTTTTTCAGTCTATCCTCATGTGTGTGCTTGCACATCTGTGTCTCTGATCTTGCATTACTCTAAAATTCTAAAGCTTAAAGAAGTAACCTGATGTATCTACCATAACAATATATATATATATATATAAAATGCATTTTGGAGTGTTCTTCTCTTGCGTTTTTATCTGTTTTAATATCCTTGCAAATCAATCTGAATGAACTAAAATGTGTATTTTAAAATGTACACAAACATTTACTATAGTGTATTTAATTAATTAATTCATTCATTATTTTCCAATATGCACTTCACACTGGCCTGGGCTGCTCTTTGAGTTACACTACTGTTTGGGATCATTTGCAAATTTCTTGTTTTGGTTTAGTGATTTTATTTTCCACATTCTACAACAATTCTGGGGATTTCAAAACTATGAAATAACACATATGGAATTAGGTAATTACTGTATGTAACAACAACAACAACAACAACAACAACAACAACAACAACAACAACAGTCAGTTGTTATTTTAAGACACGAAGGTCAGCCAACAACAGTATTGTCAAGTGCATTTACAAAGCCCATCAAGCACCATGATGAAACTGGCTCTTGAACCCCATCCCAGAAAAGCAAGACCAAAGAGCTGCAGAGGAGAAGTTCACTTAAAGTGATCAGCCTCAGAAATCACCAATTAACAAACAGCACTACAGATTAGAGCCATGATGAAAACTTTACAGAGCATATGTTGCAGATACATCTCAATATCAACTCTTCAAATTGTTTCACGATGTAGAAAGAAATAAACGTCAGGACAGACCATGGAGTTAGAAAGTGATCCCAAACTTTTAAGCGGAAGTGTAAAGTTGATATGGCATAACTGTGTCCTGTTTGGATACTTACTGTCTAGGATACCTGCAATAGAATCTCTAAGTGCTTTTAGTACTTCACTTATTTTCTGTCTGTAGAAGCTCCTGTCTGTGATACTTAAACCACTAATAGGATATACTGTATAAGATAAAGTATCATGACAAGATTAGTATTTCTTAAGCATTGCAAAGTTTTATGTTTGCACCTCAGTGGATATTCAGTAACATTCCCAGCTTGCACATCAACCTTGACTTGACTTTCATGTAAAAGTAGAGATGTGTGCAAGGCTGCACATTGTAAATCAGGTCATTTGCACGGCCATCTGATGGATTTGTCAATATTAGTTTACTGACCCTGTTGGGGTCCGGGTTCGATCCCCGGCCAGGCTCGATTCCCGTCTCTGTGTGCATGGAGTTTGCATGTTCTCCCCGTGCTTGGTGGGTTTCCTCTGGGTACTCCGGTTTCCTCCCACAGTCCAAAGACATGTAGGTTAGGCTAATTGGCTTTCCCAAATTGCCTGTAGTGTGTGAATGAGTGAGTGTATGTGTGTGTGTGTCTGTGCCCTGCGATGGATTGGCACCCTGTCCAGGGTGTACCCTGCCATGTGCCCTAAGTCTCCTGGGATAGGCTCCAGGCCCCCGTGACCCTGAATACAGGATTAAGCGGTATAGATGATGAATGAGTGAGTGACCCTGTTGGATTCATCATGTTTGCTATTTGCATTAATTAGATTAATTAGTGGATTAATACTATTTTAGTACTATTTGTGGTATCAGTAGTAAAATCGGGTATGTGTAATTACTTTTACTACATGTTACTACAAAAAAAATTAAGCAGATTTGAAGGTTTGGAGTTTTTTTTCTGCACCTTTATTTTCCAGTCAAAGGAAATAATGAACAGGGTTTGGTCGCATTAAATGCTGAGGTGTTTGAAGTGCTGGCAGACAGGAGATTGTTCCACTCTGTGATGTGATCTGTAGACCCCCATAAAAGAGCTTACAGGACATCTAAATAGACTTTCTGTTTTCATGGAACTATTTTTGGGTCACAGAGTACATTTGAAAGGCCACAATCTATTACAGAAATTGTACATGATATGAGATATTTTGCCATATACAAACCCATGTACAGTAATTCTATGTTTACTCACTGAAGGTGAATGAAACAGCATATAAAGAAATACTGTATTGTACATTGTATACTGGAAATATATAGTGGAAATGCAGGATATACTGTATATTGTTTCACACATGTGAGCTTGAAAAACTAAGGCTAAAATGGCACATACAATACAGTACACTACCATTGTACAGCAAGAGCTCCCAATCCTAAGGGCATTTACATAAGCTGCTACACACACACACACACACACACACACACACACACACACACACACACACACACACACACACACACACACAGAATACTGTATCTGCACATCTGTATCTGCCCTGGGCAAGCATGGTCTTACATCCTGCTTGCATGCTGGGTCCCCCATCTCCCATATGGGAAGGTTCACAGGGGTTGGAAGGGTGTCATGGATGGCCCTAAGCAAGAAAAAGATTTGGTATGGCTCGAGCCTCCATACTGTACATCAGCCCATGTCAGCCCATGTCATCTTCCTATTTGGAACCTTGTCCAGGCCCCCTGGGATCCTTGCTCCACAACCTTTGCCTTCCTCCACTCTTCCTCTACCATGGCTCTTCTCGCCACAGGGTTGGTTTTCCCCACCACTGGAAGTGGGTCATTTCCAGGCCTTGCCATCCCATACATGGTGCTCCAATGATGTCTTTGAGCTCTAGGTTCCCTTCTGCTAGGGCCAGAATTGCTGAGGCCTCCCACGTCCATCCTGATATTGTTGTCTCTTGAGTCCCTGAAGGTCATGGCCACCCTGCACTTCTCTACTTGAAACTCCTGAACCAGGAAAGAGAGGGGTAGTTGTAATTACCCTGATCTGATGTACAGCCCGACTGATGGAAAGCCTGAGGGATTCCCAGCCACTTTCTGATGTATGCGTTGATCTTACGTTCCACACCTTCCGCTGCTGTACTGTAGTTAGAACCTCATGCATCAACCACATCAGTCTGGGAAGCAGGGTATGTTGAAGGAGCCATGCTTAAGAAACCAACTTCCCTGGGAGTCCTGATTTATCTATATTTTTAAGCCAAGTGTAAGGGACCACCCCTAGAGGGCACTGTGTGCCCGACAATTTAGTTTGTGTAGTTTTTGTTTGTAGACTCAGTTTCCCAGAAGGCACCTCGGTCAGGTGATGAGGGAGTTCACCTGAACCGAGCTGGCTCATTAGAAATGTTATAAAGAGCTAGTAGTTCTGGGAAACTGGGTCGAGCATTAATAATGTCAAGTGGGCATTTCTTTTTGGTTGGGTTCTGTTTTAGTTTGCATTTGTTTTAAGTTGTCTCTAGTTTATGTTTCTGTTCCCAGTGCTGTTGTGTGGTGGAGCTGTTGGTGTTTAGTTTAGTTTGTCTCTTGCCATGTGTAAGTACTGTTCTGTGTGTCTCCTGTGTAGGTTTACCTCGTCCATGTTTAGCCACTTGAGTGTTTAGCTGCTAGTAGGTTTAGCTGCTGGTTCTTAGCTGCTAGTAGGTTTAGCCACTTGTAGGCTTAGCCTCCAGTAGGTTTAGCCTCTAGTCGGATTGGCCGCTAGTGGCTTTAGTCTCTAGCAGACTATAGATCTATAGATCCTAATCCTCTTAGTTACTAACCCGGTTAGGACATCATCCAGGTCTACATACTAACACAACTAACTACTAACCCGTTCAATCATTATTCTCCAGTCTCTCCTGTCTCCAGTCTCTCCTGTCTCCAGTCTCATCTCTGGTTTAATCTCGTTCAGGGTCAGCTTCATGTAAGCCTGTGTTTCGCTAAAGAGCAAACGTTTACCACAATTCCTGTGTTTAATTAAAGAGCCGATGTTTAGCTCTAGATCTGTGTTACGAGTTTGAGTTCTTTGTTTGTTTCGTTTCTTTATTATTGTTTGTTTTGTTTAATAAAAAATTCTTTATGTTTAAAAAAAAAAAAACCTGCGCCAATGCCTGCCCGTTTTCTGCCCACGGCAACATCAGCCAATAAGAATACCTACAGAACTTGACACCAACCCTCTGCTTGCTTCTCAATGGTCCCTTAATGAGTTTTCGTACCACTTTCCCAGATACTTGATAGGATTGTTTTTGTTGGAAGGGCTGATCTCCTCTTGTATGACCAGATTGTAGGAGATGTTACCCTTCCTAATGACCAGACTTCTCAATTTCTTTGGCTTAAAAGTCCTTCTGGCCCACTGTGCTGAGGACCCTTAGTGTCTGGTACAATTTGTCCAATTTTATAAGGGAAATAGATACTAAGTTTTAATGAGCATCCTGCAGTCTTCTGAGGACTTTGACTCTTTTTCTCATGCAAAATCCAGCAGCTTACTTGAAGTGATCACTTATCTAATGTGTTGTCTTCTTTTCTGGCATACAAGTATTTTTCTTTATTTTTGCATTTTGATATTTGAAAATCAGTAATGTTTTTGTACTAACTCAATAATAAAGTCTTATTAATCTTAAATAATCTAATCTTATTAGTCTTAAATATTTTTTTTAATTATCCGATACCAAATAAAGAATACAGTTAAATCTCGGTTCACAAATGCCCCAAAAAAATCTGCCTAAAATTTGTCTCTGTTTACAACCTCCTAGATACTGAATAAATCTTTTTTTCAGCATTCCATTATTAATTTAAAATGACCCAATAGCTTGTAGATCCACCTTTAGAAACAATAACTTGAAGTAACCATTTTCTGTATGACTTTCTCAGTCTCCCACATCATTTTGGTCCATTCTTCTTTACTTATAAACTTCTTCACCTATAAAGTTTACAGGAATTTAACCAGGCCAATCCAAAACCATGATTCTTTTATTTTTCAGACAATCTGATATAAATTTGAAGGTGTGCTTCAGATAAATTTTTTACCCATTATTGTACAGCTCTCCAGCCCTATGGAAAACAATCTGCCTCCAGCTACAGCCAGATGTTTCAAATTTTGGATTCCAAAGCACCTGCTGTCATTATTCGACACCCCAGTTCCTACTGTACATTTCAATGCAAACTCGAGTGGCTTAGCCTTGTTTCCATATCAGAGGTATGGCTCTTTGCCCAGACTACTTTGGACAGTAGATGGGTGTACCTGGGTAGCACTGGTTTCCGCCAATTCTTTGTTGATGGCACCGCTGGACATCTTCTGATGTTGAAGGGCAGCAAAGCATGATATCATATGCTGCATTAAGTTTCCTTGGCAAACCGCTATGTCTACAGTACGCAGTATTGCCCATTTCTTTGTGCTTCTTTAAAATAGCTTGAACAGTGCATTTTTTAAACTCCAGTCTGCTTTGAAATAATTGGCAGAGACCTTGCTGATGCACTACAACTGCCTTTTATCTTGATGTTGTGGTCAGGCCCACCATGGTATATGACCTGTGACATAAAACGCACCTTAGTAGCAGAGTTTGGCTGTTCCTTATGCAGTTTTAAGCCTCCTACACAGATTTCTCTGTTTCAGTAAATGACTGTATTTCAACCCACATATGAAATTAATGATCATTAGCACCTGCTTGGCATAACTGGTTAAATGTACATTGATGATCGGAAAATTCATATAGAGCAGAGAATTCATGCTGTTTTACAACCAAAGGGTAGTCACCCAAAAATATTGATTTGATTTTTGGATTTTCTTCTGTGAGCTCACTTTGCATTTTATAATTTTATTTAAAATAAATAAATAAATAAAAATCTATTTTTGAAAGCCTTCTTACTTACTGGGCCACCTACATGGGCATTGGTATCTCAGTGGTTAAGCTATTGGACTACAGTTTGGAAGATCCCAGGTTCAAACACTCACACCCACCAGGTTGCCACTGTCGGACCCCTAAGCAATGCTCTTGACCCTCAACTGTTCAGATGTATAATTAGATAAAAATGTAAGTCGCTCTGGATAAGGGCATCTGCCAAATGCCACAAAAATGACCTGTAATATTTTTCACAATCTTGAAGGAGTTCCCAGTGGTGTTGAATATTTGTTTTCTGCTTTTCCTTCACTCCACAGTCCAACACATCCCAAACCATCTCAACTGTATTTCGATCAGATTATTGTGAAGGCTAGGTCATCTGATACAGCACTCCATTATCTCTTTCTTGGACAAATAACTCTTACCTAGAGGTAACAAAAGATGGTCCCACTAAGTGCAAACCAGATGGGATGGCATGTTGCTGCCAAATGTTGTGATTTGTACTATCTTTTCACTTTATTCAACAGAGCAGTAATATGGATTTGTACTGTACTTGTAGTAGCACTAATAGAGCTATAGACTCTGTACCCACCCTTCCTAATTTGCTTTAGACCAAGTTGTCTTGTGCAGATGAAGGGTGGGTACAGAGTCAATAGCTCTATTAGTGCTACTACCACTCCAGTACAAAGCCATATTACAGCTCAGTTAAATAAAGAGAAATGACAGTCCATCATTACATTAAGAACTGAAGGTCAGCTGAAGGTCACAAATGAACTTCTGACAAGGTACACTAGTGAATTGAAAACCATTCCAGAAGACACTTCGTGAATCTGATGAAAGAAGACAGAGTGTGTCAAGCTCTCTTTGGATTAATTTGGGCAATCTTACAACTTATGTAATTCACATTCTGAGTTGTTTTTGGTTTACTACATAGTTCACAGTACAGTGTTAATGTAGAATATAAAAAATAATTAAATATTTTTACTTCCTAATATGTCACAATCCTTAACCAAGTGCATGCTGGCATGTAAACAAATAGCACCATACTTCTGTTCAGGATAAGAAACTACATGTTCGACCTACTTAGCTACCTTAAATCAACCAAATCAGCACCTTGACTTTTGGCTTACCTTAAACAGCTAACTGATGCCTCTTGCATCATTCTCGAGCAACATCTTATTTCCATTCCACACCACCGAGAACACATATGACATGCCTTTGCATACGCATGCTTTCTGAAATCTAACTCTTAATATGAATGTACTGTAGGAAAACATAGGATTTAAACACAAAGGCTCAGCCTAAAGACAATAAACACGAAGCCACTGCTATGCAGAGTGATATAGTATGATGGAGATGACATTATGCGGACACTGAGAATGGCATTTAAGCATTTGGAGTCTGGTCTGTAATGTAAATCCAGGAGAGCAGTTCTTGTGTTTGTCATGGCAGCAATGGCACTGGGTACTTGGAGTGCTGAGAAAACAAAAACACACTATTATGCTGAAGTGTGTATCATTTTCATGATCATTGTGGAGAGTTCTGTTTAGTAGTTGCACACCTCCTCTTAACTCACTCTTTCCATATCGCTCAATTCTCTAGTAGAAAGTTCAAGTCTTTCATGTTGCGTCAATTCAATTCATGGAATGTGGCTCTTAAAATGAAATAATTTATATGTAATTGTTATCTGTTTAGTATAGACGTTACCTGCATTGCTCAATCACTGATGTGACATTTAATTCCAGACTCTGAAATTTGATAAAATTATTTATATATATGAATTGATCATTTTAAGTTACATTACCTATCAAAAATGTTAAAAGAGAGAAAATATATTTCAGATACACAGAGTAAGTCGAAATGAAGACTATATTTAAAGGAGCTCAACATATTTACATCCTACAGTACTGGAGTTTAACAGTCACATGGGACACTGCTCCTATGGATTTGCCGAGCACTCATTTTTTTTCCCAAGGATTTTGCAGTTCAGTGCTTTTTTGTAAACAAGCCTCAAACACTTTTGCAAAGTAGGAGGAAAAAGCTATGTATTGGAGTACAACATCTGAAGATTCTTCAGCCCCCAGGCCTTTAAATCATATGCATTGTTTTATCTTATGACTCAGTTAGAACAAATGTAGATATCCTTATGGTCCTGGAGTGTACTAGAGTAATAACTATATAAAGTGTGCCTAATGTGCATTATGGCACTTTTTGTTGCTAGTTCCTCATATTGGTTACATGTCCTGATCATGCTTGTTTCACATTCACATCAGGACCATCTTGCTATTTCTGTTCAGGACACCTCTCACAGGTGCTTGTGCAGTCACTTGTCATATTCAGACTGGGCTACTGCAGGTCATTAATTGAAGGTCTTCCTGTACAGCATGTACTGTACCATTTGACTTCTGCAACTGATCCAGAAAACATGACTTCCCTCAAGTTTTTCTACTTCTATTCTATTGAAGAGTTCCCTCCACTGACTTCCTGTAACTAAAAGATTTGAAGCACTGATGATGATTGCACCTTGGATTACAAGCATAATTCGTTCCGGAAGTTCGTATTCCAAAACACTCGTAAACCAAATCACCATTTCCCATAAGAAATAATGAAAACTCAAATTATTTGTTCCACAGCCCCAAAAAATAAATACATAAAAATAATTAATACAATCTATAAAATGAAAATAAAACAAATTAATCTGCACTTTATCTTAAAAAAAAGTACAAATAAATCCTGACAGATAAGTGTTTCCATTGGTGCGCGCGCATGTGTGTGTGTGTGTGTGTGTGTGTGTGTGTGTGTGTGTGTGTGTGTGGAATTAGCCCCTTCACTCGCCTCGTTTTACACAGTAACACTCCTCCTCCCTCTCCCCACCTAGCTTTTTAAGATTCACAACAAACACACACACAACGGAAAAACCGTTTTAACAGGAAAAAAAAGAAATCTCTCTGAGACTGGCATGAGCGTATATTAACGGACTCACTTTTTAAGTTTCACAACAAGTGCATAAACACAGGTGAGAGAGTGACGCTCTGTATCAAAATAAGAATTGCATGCGTGATAAATACTCGGCGCTCGTAAACTAATACTTGCTCGGTTTCCGAATAAAATTTTTAAAAAATCTTTGCTCGGTTTGCGGAACACTTGTAAACCACGTTATATAAATCCCTTTTACTTGTATGCACAATGTGTGAACAGAAAATTTAACACAATCAACACATTTTGTCTGATACGGTCAGTCCAGTTAACAATTGCCTGGACTAGCAAAATACATTTCACCGTATAAATCTAAATCATTTAGTGTGGAATGGTTTTACATATCTTATGAGTATAATCATGTTTTTTGTTTCATGATATACTGTATATTGCTCAACCTCATATTATTTAATATTATTGAATACAATATATCAATATTTAAAATTACAACTTCATATTGCAATTACCAACGGCAAAAATTTTTAACTGATTAATGGTCATTTTATTTTAAGGTCTCTGTTGGCCAAAAATTTAAATAGTACAATGTCAATATAGAGTTTTGGTCAGAAAGGTTTACTCATTATGAATGCCATGGTGATATTGGGCTAGTTGTGATTTTTTAAAACAGGTCTTATGTATATTTGATGTATAACATACTTTAATGACAGAGAAAAATCCCCAAAATTGTTGCACAAGCATAATTAATTTTATTATTATTTATTTTCAAAATGATACACACAGGGTCAAATATATACATACAGTATATGTTTCTGGATTGTTCCCGACCATCTGCACCAGTTTCCTCTCTGCTGAGGCCAGCTCTTTGGGTTTTCTCTGCAAACTGGCCATACTCCTAATAACTTGTATTTTTTTGTACAATTCTTTGAACTGATCTTGCATCTGGCTCCTTGGACTTGAGAGTGCTTGGCAAATTAAAAGACATTTTTACATAATTTAATTAATAATCTGATTTATCTGAGAGTGTGAATATGTGATTTATGTGGGACTGACTTAATCTGACTTATGTGAGATTGTGTAAATATTTTTGACCCTGTATTGATATCAGAAAACCCCAAATACATCACTCAGAGACTTCAAATACAAATCAAATTATTATAAGAAGTGTGTTGTATAATAATATTTTCCTAGAAAAAGAAAAGTTAAAATGAATAAGTGAAAGCCTTGGATTGTTTTAGTTAAACACCTTAGGAAATATTTTTCATATTTTTGATTCAAACTTAAGTCTGTTATATAATTAGAATTATAATATTCATTCATTATTTGATGAAAAATAGCAATAACTCTTTCAGAAGCAAAATATAATAGCGGTAGCATAGTGTTCTTTCACTCGTCTATATTTTGCGTATTGTGCATGATCCTCAATATCCTTTTTTTAATTATTTTATTTTTTTAAAAAAAAAAGTATATATAAAGTAACTACTTATAAAATCAACATACTGTCCACTTAATTATGGATACCTGTACACATGCACATTCATACAGTTACCTAATCTGCATATAATAATAATAATAATAATAATAATAATAATAATAATAATAATAATAAGGACCAAATATAGAAAATATAATCTCTGTAACTTTTACTGGTATTGTTAATGGTGCCAGAAGAACTTTAGAAAAGAGGAATGTCTGAAACACCTTGTTGATATGAGAGACTGACCAGATTGGAGTGACTATAGACATCTATAGTTACTCAAATAAGGGCTCTTTACAAATGTGGTGAGAAGAAAAGCAGAACTTACAACACGTCAAATCTTAGAAGTATGAGGTACAACAGCACAGACCACATCAGATTCCACTTTGACTAGTATGTACTGTAGCTAAGCGGCAATGCAATGTGCTTTCTGACACTTTTCTACTAACTTGAATTAAGTTAAATAAAGAAATTTCCCCCAGTGAGCCCAGCCATAGCCATTTGAAACTGTGAACCCCCCACAAGATGTTTTAGAGATGCTCTGACCCAGATGTCCAGCCATCAAACACCTTGTCAAAGTTGCTTAAATGCTTTTATTTATTTATTAATAAAAAAAAACATTCAACATTCACTTTTCTCCTAATGTATCACACCCCTTTACAGGTGTTATTGTAAACAAGATAATCAATCTTATTTATTTCAATTTTATTTATTTCGAAGTATACACCCACTATACAAACTACTACTACTAATAATAATAAGTTATAGATGCACAATTGGGCGACCATAAATTTATAATAATGCATTTATAATTAATTTAGCTTTTACAAGTTGTAGTTTCCCAGCTACAGTTTCCTTCTTTTAAATGTTCCCTGGGTGAATACAGTGCTGCTAAATTTAGAAGAATGGCCCTGTCCTGTTTTTCTCTCACTGAATTTGGTCTGTTGTGTCTGGATGCCATAAAAGTCCATGTTTTATCAAAAGAACACAGCACACTGTACCCTCAAAGAGAGCCGAGTTCATGCTGGCTTTTTTTTTATGCTTTGTAAAGCTTACAGTTGATACTGAATATGGTTATGGGCATACAGAATTTATAGATAAATCAAACATTCATTTAAATTTTAATAAGTTGTATGCATACTGTACTACTGATCAAAACCCTGTTATATATTGCATTTAGCAGAATATTGAATCAGTGAATATTTTATTTTAGTATCCATACAGCTGCAGTTCAGGAAGAGGTTTGATGTGTAAGAGTTTGAATGGTAATGATGAGAAGTAGCGAAGACGGATAAGAGATATAAAGGCTTACATTAGATATTCTTTCTCATTTGAGGTGAATTTTAATTCAGGTGAGGCTGCAGTAGGTCTCTTGCCTACTGTTTTATTCATAATTCTTTTTTATCTGCCACACACAGTTACCTAAAGTGATTTTTTAAAACCATTTATACTATATCTTCTCTTTACACTATACATAATTCCGTTTCTCTGTTGTGCCGTCATACCATGTGCATGTGTGTGTGACCTCTCTGTTTACTGTAGTCTGTCATGTATAAGCAGGGTGGAATATTAGATGCAAGCAGATCTCAAAGCATAGATGGAGGTCATTCCTTCCCACTCTTCTTGTTCTCTCTAGCCATCTGCTCTTGTGAGCTTTTTTCCTCTCTGTCTCTTTCAACATATATTACTGATCAGCAATGAGGAATGAACAGTATGAGGAAGTAAGAGTGGAAAAAAGTGTGGGGAAAATACAGCCCAAGATCCACTGGGGAGAGTGGGAGTAGAGTGTAGAAAAGAGCAGAACGAAGAGGATCAAAGTAGCCTGACTTTGTAGCGAGAGCTCAGCGGAGCGTGGAGAGTCGGAGCGTGACGTGGTAGGATGAGGAGTTTCTTCCGATGTGATCAGTCTCCAGCACATGCTCAGAGGCACTCCCTTCATGCACACACTGTGACATCTCTTCTAACCAATGCTGATCTTTTGTGAAGAGTACCGGGTCATGCCTGCCTCCTGGAGAGCCATTATTTCTATTTACTATCTCTACATCGGCTTCTTTCAGCTTCTCGGCTAACAAGGACAGGAATTATTTGAGGAAACAATACTTCATTTTTAAAGGGGAAACCCCCTTAGTACCTGCTGTAAGGAGATTTTAGGGCATCTTGAACGCTGCCTCATTGCATTAAGCCTCCTTATTTTATTTTACCGGCACCATGCAGGTCTCTTTTGTGTGTACTGACCACCGGGCTGTAAGCCGTAGCACCGAGGATCGGTTGAATCGGCAGAATGCCGGTAGCCCCAACCTGGGCACCAAGAATAAGTTTCGCACTGTGGCCATGGTGGCACGCAGCCTGGGCCAGCTCTCTGTGCAGAACCTGCCTTCGTCCAGTGAGCACAGTGTCCGCAACGGCATGAAGTATAGGTAAGAGGAATCACATGCACTCAATATGTATTATCTGTAAACTGAGAGGATGGACATTCTGTTGTGTCTGGCAGATATTAATTTTGAACCTTGTGTTTTTTTATTATTATTCATGATTTATACCACAGGTTTAAAAAATTCTAAGAAATTCATAGCTCTGGATGCTTGTCAGACAGAAGGAAAAAAGTTAAAATGTGCTCTACTGTACAATATATAAATGTACATTATGAACACACAAAGGAATAAACTCAAGCCCCAACAACAAGAAACTCACTTTTTTATGGTGTAATAATTTGATGATCTCTGATTGCATAAGACAAAAACAACAACAACAACAACAACAACAACAATCAAGGTTTACATGTTTCAACATGTTTCTTTTTTTTATACTTGGGGAAAAAGATGTACAGTGTGCTATTCTCAAATGACATCTGTCCTTTACTCATTCTTCCATTCTGTAATTTGGCTAATAGCACATCAGAAGAACTTTGTAGGAAGGTAGGAACATAATCTGTAACTGAACACCAGTCTTTTCTTTAAAAGGTAGTCTAACACTGTACTGCTATTCCAAATGGCTTTTGTCTTCCACACTTTCAAATCCAATTAATCACTCCATAATTACAGTTTTCAAAAGTAATTCAGTCAGAATATCATTTCGCACTGAATAAACTATTTTCCCCCAATGGACTGTTTTTAGCTCATAAGAATTACTGTAAATTGCTGTCTTTCAACTTCAATTAAGTGTTAATTTTTAGCTGTCATTGTCATATAATAAATTATTTAGCATTCAGATTTTCACGTTTACTGCAGCTTTTAAATCTTTCCACCCATTTATTTCGTAACCTTTAATGCTAGTATCTATTGTCGCCACTGTACTGTATTTCAAAGCTATTTATTACTGTAATAATTGTAGGGATATTTAATCTGCCTTTAAGTCAGCTAAGGTTAGCATCTTAATTTGCTTTTTGATAGTCTTGTCAACCTTTGTATTAAATATTACATCCATAACAATCTGAAGTTGTGAAATCTGGTCAGATCAAATGACACATGAGCCTCATCAGTATAGAATGTCTTCCCTTTGTAAACATGACTATATCTCTCTGCCCCACTGTGTGCATGTTTAAATAACTGACTTTCATTCACATGTACAAAATCATACATGGTTAGAGCATGCAGTATATTCAATCAATGTCTGTTTCAGTTTGAAATGAAATCCCTCTTGGGGATGCAGTCACACTGCTCCATTCTAAACTGGCAATGAGATTTATAATTATGCCCTGTGAAAGCTTCCCCCACACACTCTCTTTCTGATTGGTGTGTGTCAGTGAAACACCTAGGCAAGCAAGTGCACCCTGCAGTGCTCCCTCTTTCCCACTGTGGAATGAATGAATTAATGATCAGAAGCCCCTTTGCTTCTTTGCCTCCCACCTCTAGCTGTAATGGAAAGGAAGAGAAGGGATAAGAGAGTAGAACTAGGAAAAAAATTGAGTAAATACATACTATATGCTGAGTGAGAACCTAAGAATTATATACAGTATATAAATGTGTAATATGCCTGTGGATCTTGTCTTCCCCTTCTTTTTTTCTTTTTTTATAAAGGCACTTCAATCTGATTGACCAGCAGTGAAGATGGATTCATTCATTACAGTCTGCTTGACACGAATCCATCATTTTTGAGTGCTAGAGCAGAAAGAATTGAATTCAGCGAGTGAATTTATCAGACCAGGAGGTTGATGGAGATTAAATATAATAGTAATGAAGCAGTTGGTAGTCTCATGTATTTATGCTGAAGCAAAACAGATTTAGTAAATTTCTGGTTTTCTCAGGTTTTTAGTAAGTTGAGGTGACTGTGCATTATAACTGGGACACTCATCTCAATTACACTCAACTTCATTAGTTCTAGTGTAATAACAATGCTTCAATGAGTGACATGATGCATTTACTGTAAGTGTGTTGGTTTAACATACTAGAATGGAAATGTTTCATCAGCAATTGCTAACCAGATTGCTTTAGTAATAATAGGTTCTAAAGGCTGAGAAAGATACCTGTCTGGTATATCTGTCACATATGGCATACATATAGCAATAAACAACAACAACAACAACAACAACAACAACAACAACAACAACAACAACAACAACAACAAAATCTACTATGACTTGATCTTTAAGAATTCCTGAGATTGGTGTCTCTGTATTATGTTTTTCATTACCAACAAGCTACAAGATTCATTTGAAACATGTATGTTTTTATCCATACCCTACATATAGTATAAGTAAAAAACATATGCTGGATGTACTGTATAGTGCATATGTGCTTCCAGGCAAGGGACAATTGGGAGAGTCAGAAGGCCTGCATCAATTAGAGCACTTGTGGTTTCAAGGGCCCTTGTTTGCACATTCCCTGCAGGGCTATAGGAAGTCCCATTTCTCATTTTGTTCTTCAAAAGAGTGCCCATGAACTTGCTCTATAAGCCCTCTGGCGAAGACTGCAGTGAAGATAATGTGTAAGGGGTCTTTTACAGAAAAATCCCTTTCAATCTCAGTGCAAGGACCAATTCACAATTGAGCAGAGGTGAACAAAATAATAGAAAATGTTCTGCTATACAGTAGTTACATTATAGTACATAATACAGTAGTATCAATTAATTTGCCATTAAGCAGCAATAGATGTTTGCCTAATTAATGTCTAGCCAACTGCACATAATTTGTCAGTATACTGGGTTATTGCATGCAGTCAGCTGACGGTAAAGAAACTTCCTAAATGCCCAATGACAGTAGACATAGTTAGCCTGGAAGCCCTCTCAGAACTGTCTAAGAATACACACAGAAAAATAATTATGGATTAAAAAAAAATTTTTTTTAGTAGGTTTTACACATGCTTCTTTGGGTTTATTGGCTAAAATAAGAACCACTTTTGAACTACCACATTTCAAACCAACACTTGAACCTACAACAATTTATGATCAGATTTAACAATATTTTTTTATTAAACTGAAGCAGTTGTACATACGTTTGTATAATCTGATCTGTAAATCTGATAAGTTCCGATACTGGAATGTTGTTCAAGATGACACTAAGCTATATGGAGCAGATGCAGTGCTATGCTTGACCCACGCCAGGTAGGGGTTCTCGGAAAACACTAGTAAATAACTGCTACACTTTCACTGTTAGCTAATGAGTAACAGTTTTCTAAGCCCCCATACAATGTATAGGGTTATCAACACTTACAGTACCACTTCCCTAGTCTGTGCCTTATCCTATAAGATTTAACTGAACGTCATAATGGTGTGTGTGGAATAAAACCTCTTATACAGTAAAAGAAAAAAAAATGCATTTCGAGAAATCACTGAAAGAAAAAACCCTTTATGCCTTGGGGAATTCTGTCACACTTACTTACAAATAGGAACAAGTCAGCAGGCAGCTGTGCCATGCATGAATGACTACGGATTTCTTGCACTGGAGCTAGTGAGGACAAAAGCCATACATTACTCCAGATTCTTCAGGGTCATATGTCTCTGTAATGTACCTCAACGAAATAATGAGGTTGAACCTTGGTAAATTCATAAGAATATCTAGAAAAGGATATAATGGCAAAGGCTAAAACCAAATAAAGTATAATAAAGCAGTGAAAGCCAGAGAACTATGCGTCCTGTATACACTACCAGTCAATAGTCTGGACACACCTTTTAATTCCATGGTCTTTACTTATTTTTCTTTATTTTTAACGTAGAAAACTTTCAAGTTATGACAATTTCTTTTTAATAAAAAATTAAAGGTCTTAAATTTGTTACAAAATCGAAAAATCTTTTGAATCAGGATATTTATATAATCGTGATATTACAGAATCGCATTATTAATTGAATCGTCAACTGAATTGAATAGATATCATGATAAAATATCATCAGAGGGAATTTTTCTTTGCTAAAAACACGTCTGACTTGATCAATATTAAAAAGAATATAAACCTAAAATTTCTTTTCAGCTCTTTATATATTGTGTTTTTGTAATGCAACTGTGATTTTATTAAATTAATTCACAGTTTAATTCTATTTGCTATATCTATGACAGATAGATGCTGTATACTGTATCACCCTAATGTATAATTTCAGATGATTGAACATGTTCTTTTTTACAGTAACTGTACTTCTTGCTCTCTACACCCAGCTAAGGGAATGGACCATATGCAGACATATACGGTGGCATGTGATACAGTGTGTGTGTGAGGAACAAGACCTGTTGTTGAGCTTTCAGGTGAAATATTAGATTTGTTCACTCTCAGAGACCAATTTGTCTCCTGGCTTTGAAATTCTGATTGATTTCATGTTGAGTGGTCCCAGGCTTAGAGCACAACTGTGCTGGTATATCTTTCATCTAAACCTAGTTGACAGTGTTTAGCTATCTGCAATGCTGATGTGTTTTGTGTGGTTGCATGCAGGGGCATCTACCAGCTTTCAATAGGGCTAGCCTTAAGGAAAGAATTGATTGCCCACTGGTTTTCCATCAGAAAGAACAGCTTTATTGCATTGTTTGTATGTGGAATAAATCCTCCACTAGAGAATTATTCATACAATACACCCAGCCATGTCATGAATAATAAAAAATTGTATGGATAGCATGAAGCACAAAGTTATCTATGTGAGTGTGAGTGTGTTCTGTGTGAATGCATTGATGCAGGAAATTAACGTTTACAAATTTGTCAGATACCCTTATCCAACCTTATGCAACCTGCAGGAGCTAGTACAATACACCAATCAGTCATAATATTAAAACCACCTGCCTGATATTGTGTAGGCCCCATGATGGTAGCAGCAGATCTTTTAAGTCCTGTAAGTTGCAAGGCAAGCCCTCCATGGATTTGAACTGGTTTGTCCAGCACATCCCACAGGTGCTCAACTGGATTAAAATCTGGGGAATTTAGAGTCCAGAGTAATACCTTAAACACTGTGTTGTGCTCAAACCATTGCAAAACAAACTGCAGTGTGGCAGGGTGTATTATTCTGTTGAAGGGAATACCCTTGTCAAGAAATGGAATACAACAATGTTCAGGTAATGTGATATGTGTCAAAACTACAGTATACCCACGGGAATGCCTGGACCCATTGTTTCCTAGTAGAACATTGCCCAGATTATCATACTGTTTTCATCATAGGCCTCCTGGTGTCATCTATTCCCCAGGCGAGTGATCTGAACACACCTGGTTGTGCACATGATGATAAAAGAAAATTAGATTTATCAGACCAGGCCACCTTCTGCCATTGCTCCACTGTCAACTTCTGCTGCTGATGTGCCTATTGTACGTGTTGTCTGTGGTAGACAGGGGTCAGCATGGGCACTCAGACGGGTCGGCAGCTACTCAGCCCCAAACATAACATGCTGCAATCCATTGTGTGTCTAACACATTTTTTTTCATAGCTAGCATTAATAAACTTGGTAGATCAGGGTCTCATAAGTGCCCTCTGATAGGTGGGAACTGGTCCATTTTTGGATTTGTAGACCAGTGTTTTAAATCTGGTGGTTTCAGGAATCCAGAACAAGGGGGCCAGATTCTCATAATGCTGTAAAGAAGAATACTTCATGAGTCAGGGTAACACAAAGGATAGTTGTTTGGAATTACTCCCAAGTTTCATTTAACATCATGACAGATGATGAATCTCCTGGGATATATAACAATGCAATCTTGCTAGGATTGAGCTGCCTGCGATGATTGAGACTTGCAGAAGATCAATGGAAAGTCTGTATGGCAGTAACACACATTATGACTGCAGATGAATCCCTGCTATCCGTTATCACCCAAATGAGGATGGGTTCCCTGTTGAGTCTGGTTCCTCTCAAGGTTTCTTCCTACTGCCATCTCAGGGAGTTTTTCCTTGCCACTGCCGCCGTCATCCTCGGCTTGCTCAACAGGGACAATCTTATCATTTTGATTCATGCACATTCACATTTCATACAAACTTCAATAATTCTTTTGATTGTGTAAAGCTGCTTTGCGACAATGTCAATTGTTAAAAGAGCTACACAAATAAAATTGACTTGAATTGTATAGTGCAGATGTGAATCCCACTGATCATATCTCCAAGTACAGGAAGAAGCAGATCACCGCCATGCTGGACTTCTAATTTCATAGCGTGTAAGTGTGCAGGAAATTCTCATCACTCACCTTGTCAAAGCTTGGCGAGAGGTCACGTATGATGATACATTGCGGAGCCAAAAGAGGACACACACTCTGTAGTGTTATTTTTTGGACAATCTTTTGTCTTCATTATAGCCATGGCACTGTTAGCTTAAGGAATGTGACAACATTGTCACAGTATGACAATGTTAGCTTAAGCAGTGTCACAACATTTATTTCACTCCAGAGTCACATTCATTTCTCTCCAAGATCATGTGTTGATGATGGAAGAGTCAGACTACCGCATAAAGCCTTCTCCAGCACATCCCAAATATTCACTTCAATTCAATTCAATTCAATTTTATTTGTATATTGCTTTTAACGATGGTCAATGTGGCAAAGTAGCTTTACAGAAACAAAATAAAATGAATCATGTGTATGAATCGACGTTCACAACATTCAAAGCCGAGGCCGCTTCTCAATGCGGTTAAGGTCTGGACATCATGGTGTCCAATCAACGTGTGAAAATGATGTCTGATGCTTCCCAAACCACACTGCAAAATTCTCAGTGTTGTTTTAACACCCCAAGTGTTTATATATGACCTAATGGTCACGAATGTACTCTGAAAGTGTTAAATCAACACTCTGGGTGTTCATTCAAGACTAAGGATTTTGCTGTGCAGTCTTTATGATTTCTGCCTGATGAATCCTGCCAATTTCATTTTAAAATATGCCTGTCCTACAGTACCAAGGAGGAAACAATCCATTAATGGAAAAACCTGATCATCAGTACAGTATATTCATTTATGTATATTCACTCACTCCATCACTCATCATCTATACCGCTTTATTCTGTATTCAGGATCACGGGGGGCCTGCAGCCTATCCCAGGAGACTTAGGGCACAAGGAGGCCAATCCACCGCAAGGCATCATGTATATTCAACTGACCTTATTTTTTGGACACATACCGTAACAGTGCTGAACCTAGACCTTTACATCAGAAGCTCCCCAGATCATAAAACTGCCCTACAGCCTTGTACAGTAGGTGCATTAATTCGTCTGCCTCTCTTCTTTCCCTCACTGCACCATGATGAACCCGTCAGTCTTGCACAGGGTAAATCTGGACTAATCAGACTACATGACCTTTCTCCAAAGCTCCAGAGTCCATTCTTTATGCACCTAGCAAACTGAAACCTTTTTCAGATTAGGCTCATTGATAAGTGGGTTTTTGAAGGCTACAAGGCAGTTTGGACCCAAATTGTTGAGTTTTTTCCGTATTGTGTGTGTGTGTGTGTGTGTGTGTGTGTGTGTGTGTGTGTGTGTGTGTGTGTGTGTGTGTGTGTGTGTGTGTGTGTGTGTGTGTGTGTGTGTGTGTGTGTGTGTGTGTGTGTGTGCAAATGCTCTTAATTTCACTATTAAAAATAGCTGTGAGTTCTATTGTTGTTTTTCTTCATGGATTGATTCCACTAAACATTTAAGTTAAGTTATCTCCCATCTTGACCATTCAGAATTTTGATTATGGTTCACCACTATTCTTCCAGGTTTTAATAAGGCGTTGGACAGTTCTTAACCCAATTTTAGTAGTTTCAGCAATCCCGTTAGTTGTTTTCTTTGCTTGATGCTTGCCAATAATTTGACCCTCCTGAAACAGAGTGTGTCCAAAAACATCTTTGCAACGACCACAGGATATGTCTTCTGAAAAGGTTGTTAAGAAATGAGAATCTACTCACTGTATCAGTGAGTTATGGTTAAATAATCACTTCAATAATAGAAATAGAAAGCTCTTAACTCTTTTTTTTTTGGATGTGCAGTGTAGTTTTTCTCCTCTGCAGCCTGGCTAGGGTCTTGATGTTTATGATCCTGAACATTTCCTCCCTTGTGTTATCAGAACGGCAGTTGAAGTTGAAGGAAATCTTTAAGTAAAGTGAATAATGTACACTTGCTGTATTAGCAGTGGAGGCCGGTGCAAAAAAAAAGTTGGGGGGGGGGGGGGGCGCAAAGAAAATTAAAATTAAACTTTTAATACTCGCCTGTAAATAGCCATTTATCAGGTGATTAAGCATCATTACTACTAGTATAAAATAAAGGCCTGACCCACATCACATCCAGTCAGCAGCTCTGCTTGCCATAAGAGAGCCCAAATATTTAAAAACGATATTGATTCGCTAAGAACAAAAGAGGGAGGGTTCAGGGCACATAGTGCTGCGACCCAGGATGATTTGACAAAATCCAATCAGAGCTCAGCCGCAGGTCACATGCTTTTCAAAAGTCTACGTGCCTACATAGACACTCGTTTGTCCAGTGCCCCGCGTACACGAACACAAATGGACGTAATACAGTTTAGATTTTTTTTTATTGCTAATAAATTATATTAAGAAATACAGCGGAATTTTGTGACTAAATGAATTTATTTCATTATTAAAATAAATAATTATTATGTTAAATAATTACATGTTAAAGGAGCATTCTTCTCTGCCTAACTTTAAGCGGGGCGGCGCCCCTGCGCCCCGTATTGACCGGCCGCCACTCTATATTAGGCAGATACACTAAAAAAAAGAAAAGAAATAAGAAATCTTATTCTTTATCTTATAGCATTAAAACTCAAGCCACATAAATGAAGACTAAGGCAAGGTGAATTCTTGCATAATAAGCTTATTTTGTCAATATATAATATAGTTAATATAAATATACAGTAGAGACCAAAAGTTTGGACACACCTTCTCATTCAAAGAGTTTTCTTTATTTTGTTCTTTCTTGTGTTCTTTAGCCTAAACAAGTCTCTTCTGCTTGTTGCCTGTCCTTAGCAGTGGTTTCCTAGCAGATATTCTACCATGAAGGCCTGATTCTCACAGTCTCCTCTTAACAGTTGTTCTAGAGACGTGTCTGCTGCTAGAACTCTGTGTGGCATTGACCTGCTCTCTGATCTGAGCTGCTGTTAACCTGCGATTTCTGAGGCTGGTGACTCGGATGAACTTATCCTCCGCAGCAGAGGTGACTCTTGGTCTTCCTTTCCTGGGGCGGTCCGCATGTGAGCCAGTTTCTTTGTAGCGCTTGATGGTTTTTGTGACTGCACTTGGGGACACTTTCAAAGTTTTCCCAATTTTTCGGACTGACTGACCTTCATTTCTTAAAGTAATGATGGCCACTCGTTTTTTTCTTCACTTTTTTCTTGCCATAATACAAATTCAACCTCTTTGAATGAGAAGGTGTGTCCAAACTTTTGGTCTGTACTGTAGTTTGATCATTTAAAACAGTATAAGGCAGTTTGCATGATCAGGTATAGTACAGTATATGCATGCTGTATATATAAAAGTAACAAAACTTAATTTAAATCGGCTTTGCATGGAGTAATGTATTCAGACATTTGCCTCCATGAGTGCAAAAGATTAGACACCGTTGATGCGCAAGAGTAGCTCTGTTAGGTTCATGGCACTCAGAACATTTAACATTTTAGTGGTAGAGATAATGTTTAAACACCTAAGTGTAAATGGATCTTTAAATTGGGTGTTAAATAGTTTACTACCATTAAGCTTTTGAGCTATACAGTCAAGGCTAATGGATGAAGCAAGGATACAGGAAGGCATTTAAGTCACACTGAATTATTGATCATATACGTTGTTATAATGGATCACATTATAGTACTAGTGAAATACAGTACAGGCCATGTAAGTAGGTCAGTCATATTAAACGTTTGTCTAGACACAGTCTATATTTTCAGATTGGACAGCCATTCTTACACAGTTGCTCTTTTCCCTAGGCAGTGAACACTATTTGTGTTGTTACTGTATGTGCCATACTGTAAGCCCATTGTGGCACTTGGCTCAGAGACTACAGTAGCTCCATGCTGATTTATGATCTGTGTTGATTTATGTTAGTAGTTCACTGTAAACTGAGGATGTAGGTTATCATGAGGTTACAGTTAAAGACTGACAGGATTGTGTTATAGGAGCCGTGGAGCCTCATACGATCATGGAATCATTTATATTTTGTTGTGATCTACTGGCTATTCATCATCATCATTCAGATTTATGTTAGCAAAATCCAAATAACTCATATCTCTCAATGAAGCAGACATGTTTGTAGTCTGGCAATAGAGAGCAGCCATATATGACATTACAGCATCTATGAAGATACTGTAATGTCAAATTGTGGATAATTTATGAACTTCCCATGCCAATCCACTACTGTTAGATGGAAGAATATATGTTTTCAGGTAGTGTGACGGTGGTACAGTATTATCACAATTATGTTCAGTCATCTGATACCATAATATGTGCTTGTATCCTTGAATAATGAGGCAAGTAATTACTGCATGTTATTCCAGGGTCATAATGTACTTCTTCTTATCATTTACAGGATAAAACGATGCTTACTAAACTGCATCTGTGCAGAGCATTGCGTCCTATTCATCAAGGAAAAAGGCATCTTATATTTCAAGCAAGCAAATAGGTTTTTAGGAATGTTTTTTTTTTCCTCATCATTTTGATGGTTTTCTTAGGTAATTATATAATAATTATTTCACATGAGGATTTGCAGAGAACTAATGCTAGTATTTTTGGTATAAAATATACTAACTCTATCTTCCTTTTGGATCTGATATTTACAGTATGTGTCAACTCTCTCATGTCCTATTTCTCATTTCCCTTCTACTGTACATCTCTCTTTTTCTTTCTCTCTCTCTCTACCTCTCTTGAGCTAACACTTCCTGGTTTGTCTCCGGACGGTCATCCAAACAAATTCCACTCTTTGATCCATTGCATTTAACCAGAACAGGTTAAAATGGTTCTTTGTTCTTTGAACACCAGGTGTTTTGCTAAAACATCAGCCTTTTGCCTTTAATAAACAGAAAACTCCTTACAGGAGCTCTTCTAAAATTGCTATTGCTAAGCCTATTGAAACACAGCTGACATACTCAGCGACTTGTTCATTCATCTTCAGATTTTACAATTTTACACTCAACTCTAGGAATAGAATCTTTGTAATGAGATTAAATTATGATTATTAGTTCCAGACTAACTCAAACATCCAGTAAAGTCAAGTCTTTCCCCGTTGTAGTAGAAAAGTCTCTGTATTTTGTATTACTGCTAAAAAAAAAAAAAAATTAATAAAAGCAACCGATCCTAGACAGTCTGCTTCAGGTGATACTCTATTTGCTATCTTTCATAATTAAAGAGGATTCTAGAATTTCAGGTAATGTTGTCTGGCATCAGCTTTTCCCACTTAAAAAAACAAACCGCCCTTCAGTATCCACACTTCAGAGCCTGCCATATATGGATGTGTCAACATGTTTTGTAGTGAATTTGGGTGAAAAAAAAGGAAAACCAAAAATTTCACAATTTGATCAAATTGGTCATTTATTGTGCCTCAGTACTACCAAATCGTTATAATCAATGCTTCAAAATTCCAGCAAATGATTAGATCTGTCAAAAAAACTTGACGACATCACTTTTTTTCCCTGAAAGATTAAATGTGTATAACCCCATGGGGTCTTTAAATAAAAACAATGTGAATCTTTATACTATATTTGAAAGCATTAGTCAGTTAAGTTAGTTAGTTTAGGTAAGTGAATTTTAATATACATACAAACTGCTATCAGTCAGGTGTTATGAGTTTGTTTCTGTTGTTTATTGGAGCCATTGTTTCTTTGATAAGATTAGGATAGGTATAATAAAAATAAACACAAGGCTCTGGACAGCATTATTAAAAGGCTATGCCCATCAGTTTGAGTCCATGCAGCAGCTGTCCTTTTCAACAGATCTCCCTTCCAGTAACTGTATCTCATCTAACCACTTAAAAATTTATGACTGTTTTTCTAGGCCCTCATACTCAATGATAATATAATTTCAGAGGATAGTCTTCTCATAGACGTTGAGATAACATTGCTGACAGCCTGTTTAATAGACAAGAATATGTCTTGTCTTGTGTCTTGTGAACATCAGTTGGTTGTATTTGGTCACGCATATTTAGAGTATGTTGATAAAATGGTTTTACTTGTGGAATATGCTACATCTGTGTAATTCCAGCCACGTTTCTCTTTTAATTCATGATGATTTGTGAGCTGGTCAACATTTTCACCTGTCTTATGTTTCTACATTTGCCAAAATGCCTAGTGTTATATTAGACCTGGAGACCAAGATGGTCATAGAAACCTTGTGCATGAGGTTCTGAACTGTTTTGAATTTGTTGAGTATACCAGTGTTTATAGATTGATAGATACAACAACCATGTGGTATTCAAATGTGGTACTAATGGTGCTTATCAAAATGGGTCAGTGCCAAAGTTTGATGCCAAAGAGAATAAATTATTTATGGTCAGTTAATATTATCAACCACGTGCAGTCAGTGAGACTGTGAATCGAGGTGTTCACATATTCACTTGAGGCATTCCCATTTGTAGCAATTACATGCTGTGTGCTCGTTTCAGATCCAGTCTGTGTTTGTCTGCCTTAGTCGACTTGCATTCATTATTGTTATTTCCGTTCAGTATAATTTATTATTGATCACATAACAATGAAAAATGTATTTAAATGATATCCCTTAAGAATATTCTCATAGGGCGAATTGCTAATGTCATTACCACATATGTTTGTGCCCAGTCTAAAATGCTTTAAAATGTATTGGGTACTGTAATTCTATGATTTTGTCATTCAGTCTGTGAAGGTTAAGAAATAAATTGCCTCTTATCAGCAATGTGTAAAGGAACAGTATAGCACACGGAATAAAAGTACGAGTTATAAAAGCACTATATGGCTGTTCCTGTGACCTTGTAATTTGCCAGTTTGAGAGTTTATAACCTTGGCTCCATACAATCTTGGATGCTTAATAAAAGGGTCAGGAGATGCTCTGATAGGCTGCTTTGGGTTAAAAAGAAAAAAGAAGGGAAAAAAAGACAGTATCCAGGCTAGATTTATCTCTCATTGAAATGTATGGAGGTTGAAAAATGATGTTTTTCAATCTTTTTAAAAACCTTTTTCTTTTCTTTCATTTAGTGCAAATCAAGGTCAGTGTTTCTTTGCCCATCTGATTTGATAATTTTCCAAAAAGTGTATAAAAATAAAATTAGAAAGTACACTTATTTCTATGAGGCGCCGTATAGGGCTTAAATCAAACTTCACTCATGCACACACATATGAAACACTTGCATACACATATATGAAACAGTCACTCATACATATATACTACTAACTGCTCACACAACTACATATGAAATGCGTGCACACACACCTATGAGACGCGCGCACATATATTCAAACTCTCCGCGCACACACACATATGAGATGCACGCACATACACAAAGTATATGTGCACACACACACACACACACACACACACACACACACACACACACACACACACACACACACACACACACACACACACACACACGAGATGCATACAAACAAGGGAATTCCTATCAGACATTACAATATTTATTATAATTATTTACGAGGACAACACCATATAAACAGGACACAATAATTTAATTTTAATTTAATTAAGAAATATTTAGTATTACATAGACAAGTAATCTGTATAAATAAATAAATAAATAAATTAATTAATTTCCATATATCTTGTAAATTAATTGAATCATTTATTATGCAATAATTTAATGTCCGTAGCGTGAAATTTCCACAGCAGGAGGGACAGGAATGCAAGGTGCTTATGTTACTGTGGTAACGCATGTAGGAAGTGACGTTGCCAGGTCCGAATGGTGGAATTTTGTAGAGTGAAGTTCCCTTAACAGACATTCCCCCACATGGAGTAGGGTGTATGGTGTAAGGTGTAGTAATTTTAGTGTATATGGACTTGCCGATTCATTCTCTCTGATTAGTAGTAGCATTTTTAAATAGACCTTTACTGGACAGTTTAGAAGACAGCGAGTGGTTTATTCATGGGCGCCGCTAAGGGGGGGAAAGTTAGGACGATTCGAAGGGCCCACGCCCTTTAGGGGCCCCCAGAGATCTGCTTTATTAGTAATAACACTACTAGTGGGTGTGGTAGGGGGGCCCAATCGCATATTTTGTCATATGACCCAAAATTGCTAGCGGCGCCCCTGGGTTTATTTATTATCACCACAAAAGTGTGTGGTATGGACGGTCGGTACAATGTGAGAATTTTCGATTCTGTATTTGGATTTGATCAAGTGGAGGGAGTCATGTGGGATTCCGATGAGTTGGTTATTGTTTTTAATAGCAGGAAAGACGAGGAAAGCACATTTCACAAAAAAACAGTAACTGCTTCAGTTGTAGGATCCGACATATTAGCCACAGATTCCGTGCTTCAATTTTCTTTTTGCTAAACATCACCTGCGTTTTGTGCCGCTGCAATATTCAGACATTATGTGGACAGTTCTGAATATGCCTTGTGATTGAGCAGTGATGATCATTAAACTGTCCAACAGCAGGCTGTTTACAAACTGCTACTACCAACATGGAGTATGAAGCGACAAGTCCGTCTACACGGAAATGCCTTCTGGTTACACTGAGAATTTCATAGGTGTATGTGCGTGCATCTCATATGTGTGTGTGCGTGCGTCTCATATGTGTGTGTGCGCGTGTGTATGTGCGCGGAGAGTTTGAATATATGTGCGCGCGTCTCATAGGTGTGTGTGTGCGCGCATTTCATATGTAGTTGTGTGAGCAGTTAGTAGTATATATAGATGTGTGACTGTTTCATATCTGTTTATGCAAGTGTTTCATATGTGTGTGCATGAGTGAAGTTTGATTTAAGCCCTATACGGCGCCTCATATATTTCAATTATGTGTTCTTTTATTATTTATTTATTGTTAATTGAAGGACTGACCCCTATACAATGAGACGTTATTTGTGTTGGACACCATGTCCCACAGTGCATCTCGGTCAGGTGGTCGGAGCTCTCATCTGAACCGAGGTGGTTAATTAGTTCAGTATAAATAAACATGTTTTGAGTTAAGTTTTCTCTTGCATCTGTTCTAATTTCTTCTCTGTTGTTTCGTCATGTTTCATCTTCTCTGTAGGCCGTAACTTCCTGATTTGTTTAAGTTCTCCCAGCCACAGTTCCATGTTTAGTTTATTCATGTGTAGTTGTTTGTTTGTTTATGTTTGCTTTTTTTTCATTAAAAATCCAAGTCTTAACCTCTGCACTTATGCCTTGTCCATCATCCCACAAATGTGACAGTTATCAAATTACACCTTACACGTTGAGTTGAAATCAAACCTGCCATTAACCACAGGTCACAGATTACAGTGTAAAACTGCAATGTCTTATACTGTAGATGACTGTAATATAAATGTAATACACACTATTTGTAAATCCATGAAGCATAACCTAATGCACAAAACATCATAGTAGTTCATATTATGTAATATGTAAAATACTACTTTTGACTACTTTTAACACTGTTATCCATATCTGATTGATTTTTTGTTCATCTTCAGTAATGACTTGACTTGGCATTGGAGTGGAGTGGAGAGGATTATTCTCTCCCAGGAATTGATGTGGGAATATACTGTACCTTGACTGAGAGCCAGTGTATCGCAGGCCAATTCACACCTAAGGTTAATTTAGCGTAGGCATTTTACATAAATGCAGAATTATTTGGAGGTGGGGTAAAACCACAAAAACTGAAACCCATACAAATTGCACAATGTAACCCAAACTCAAGATCCAACTGAGGATGCAGAAACTCTGAGATTGCAACATTCCATTGTTCCCATTTATCTTCTTGACTAAAATGTCATTTAGTTGCATGATAGTACAGTATGTATATGGGATTTGGTATGAAGAATTGGCATCCCTTCTGCTTTCAGAAACCTTGGAAAGTCTGGCTTACGGGTGTCATGTCTGGGGCTGGGTGAGTATTGTGTTTATGACTTGTTACTTAATGTTTTTCATCAGAGGTTTCCATTGAAGATGTTTTAGAAGAAATAGTGAATTGAGTTAAATTGAGTTTTAACTGAGTAGGAATAAGATGCTCAGAATTGGTTCTAAGAAAGCAGTTTGTTTTCATGTTCTGACAGTATGTGGAATCTTTGCAGGCACATGGGTAACATTTGGAGGCCAAATCACAGATGAGGTATGGTCTATAATCCTTATGATCATCATTCAGTGCAATAAACCACATATTTCATTTAATTTCTGTAAATATGTACATAGAGAAGGTTATCTGTAATCGCATGAGTGAGCCATATAGATTCTTTTGGCAGCAAATTATTAGATTGACCTAGAAAGTGTATTTGTGATTGCTCATTTTCATCTTACATAGACTATATTGGCAGGAGTTTTTCAATAATGTCTAGACCATCCTCTTTAAAGCAAACACAAAACAGCATACAATCAAGAGCCAGTAAAAATGCTGTTTAAATTAATAAGATATGTTTTTGTAAAAAAAAAAAAAAAATTCTCAGTATTAGGCAAATACAACCAACATATAACTTTTTTCACCATGCCACTATTTATTTAATAAAAATACTGTAAAACAAAGCTAAAAAAAAAACAACATGTGCACTTCAATTCTAAATGCTCCATGGTTCTATAGTTCGTAGATCCACCTTTAGCAGCAGTAACTTGAAGAGTAATCATTTCCTGTCTGATTTTATCACTTTCTCGTAACATTGTGGAGAAATGTTGGCCCATTCTCCTTTAGAACATTACTTTCATTGAGTTCATTGAGTTTTTTGGGAATCTGCATATGCGCAGAGCTCTTAAGGTCAGATCATAGTTATGTTCTATGACTCAATTTCGACCAAGCTTTAGCTGTCGGATTCATCTAGCATAAGACGACTAGAATAATTTGCTATATGGAGGAATATATATACTCTATCATATCAATAATCTGGTATATGGTTGACTTATGTAGTGACTGGAAGGTGCCCAGGTCATGTAGCTGTGAATCAAGATTTAACCCATTTACAGCCATGCTTGACAGTGGGTATGAAGAGTTTCTGCCGCTCTTTGGTTTTCTCCAAATATGGCACTGGGCATTAAGGCAAAACAACTCCACTTTGGTCTCAGCTGTCCATAGGACATTGTTTCAGAAGCCTCGTGTTTGTTCAGATGCAGTTTTGCAAACCTCAGTCACGCTCCCATTATAAATTTTGGTTTAATTTTTGTTTAAAAAAATGGCATGGTGAAAAAAGTTAAATATTGTTATATGTCTGAGGTTGTATTTGCCTAATACTAAGACGATCTATGATGAGATGACTTCTATCATTTTTTTTTACACAAAACACATAGAATGTAGAATATTAACATGATTTTGAACATGATCGTACAACTCAGAAGTATTATTAATATATTGTTTGTATCAACCTTCTATCCACTTTTAGGTGGACAATATACTTTTTCAGAGTCTCAGTTTGCAGTAATAAAATAAAAAATAAAAAAAATGAAAAATTGTTCTTTCCATAATGCATAATTATGCATCTCTTCTCTATGGTTATCTTCCTTCATTCTGGTCGAGATTTTATCTAATCTATTTTCTTTGATCCTCTCTTTTCTCAGATAGCAGAGCAGTTAATGACGCTGGCATATGAAAATGGGATCAATCTGTTTGACACAGCTGAGGTGTATGCTGCGGGCAAGTAAGTGCTTTCTTTATCTTATTCATCATTCACTACAGTACTCTCCTGTTAGACACAGAAAGCTCACATGCTGTAATTCTAAACTCAATAGTGTCTTCCTTGTTGACAACATTGTGCTTTATCAGCATTTTGGTTAAGTGTATACATTTATCATTTGGATGACAATAATTTTTCTGTAAACAATCTTTTTGCAATTATTACATATACAATATTTATCTGAAGAAAATTTGAAGCAAATTTAATTATTTTTTAGCCTTCAGAGCAGTGTAATTTACCGTAGTTCTCTTTTGGTCTCTGAGGCTGTATTTAATAACATTTATTTGGGGATTAATTAAAAAAGGATTTGCAAGCCATATTACATATTATATTATTTACTTTAAACATAGAATTTTAGCATACAGCCTTTTAATTCAAAACCTAAGGGAACTGACCCCTAAAATGAGCAATTTTAAAATGGAATATTGCGCAAAGCCTGATGCAGGCTGGTGAATGCAGATCTGTATAAGCCACTTCAAGGTGTCATGAGATGTAATACATGGACATCTAGATATCACACCACAAGTGACCATTAAATAAATTCTTCTTTCAAACCAAATATTAATAAATATATGACAATGAATCAGAATTTTAGCTTTCATTTGGTTCACATCTAGACATTCTGGTGGTAAATAACAGATGTGTTAAGCAACTAGAAACCTTTGATTAAATCCACCCACTTTTTCAAGTGATTAAAACTTTTGGGATATGCAACATAGCTACTGTATTCTAGTTGCCCAGGTTTGCTTTGTTGCATCAATTGCTTAAACAGTTAATAACTGAATTGTTCCTCTTGGTTAAATTTTCGGCTTTAACCTGTAAAGTTGTTTATGCTAGAAAAGCAAACAATTTTTGTACCAGAGAAAAGTGATTTCATAACCATTGCATAAGCATAATCAATGTTTCCAAATGAAAAAGAAAGAAACTACTCATGGACTAACAACCAGATATTGGAAACAACAGCAGTCGAGACAAACATTTTGAGAGCTATGAAAAGACGCCAAACAACAGCCAGTCACATCAACAACCTCTAATGGCAGTAGTAAAGGTATCACAATTTACTGTTCAAAGAAGGCTTTGAGAGCAGTAATATAAAGACCATCACAGAAGATGCAAACCACACAACTGTAAGTGATTTAGATGAAAAAAAAAGAAAAAAGAAAAAAAAAAACAGAGTCACAAAGTTCTGGATGCAAGATTAACCTCCATTAAAGTCAGAAAGATTTGCTCATGGTCCAAAACATACAGTGAAGTACATGCTCATAGAATCATGTCATGGCTTGGGTTTGCTACTGAAACTGACTTACTAATCATTACTGATGATATAACTCATGATGGTAGGAGCAGAAACAATCAAGAAATGTACAGAAACGTATGTATGTTGATGTACAAAGAAATGCATCCAATTTAATTAGGCGGAGCATCACCGTACACGACAATGACTCAAAACCTTAGACTGGTCATATCAATCACCAAACCTGAGGGGGAGAATAAAGAGAGAAAACCTTAAAAAAAAAAACAACAACAACAAATAAATACAAGCCCAAAAACATTACAAAACAGTAATGCAAGAACTTGGTGATGTAAATGATTTGCCAGCTCAATGCAGTTATCGCAAGCATGGGATACAGTATGTAACCAAATATTATGTGTTATTTACTTTAAACCTACCTGTTCCAATACATTTGCTCACCTAAAAATTACAGTATGTAATTTTCCACAAAAGCGCTATATTTTAAGTTGTTTAACATATCTAGATTTAAATATCAGGATACAGAAGCTAATATTACATTTTACTGTCTGCCTTGCCGTTTCAGTATTTTCAGAGAGGACTCTATACAGTACATGTGTTTGTGTGCATTATGCTTCTGAGTTATTCAGTTATAGGCACTTGCTTATTTCACAGGTTGCATAACCAAAGTATGTATGTAGGACACTATTGTTATCTTAGCAACGCAGATTAACACACATCTCCCTTATCACTCCTATAGGCAGACATACATACTGTATCACGGTGCCCTGATCTGCTTCTCGAGGCTGCCACTGCCAGTAATATTCGAAAAGAATATTCTGATACATAAAATAAATACTACCAGGCAAAAGGTTGGACACACCATGGTCTTTCCTGTTTTTATTTCTTTCTGCATCGTAAAACAATGCCGAAGGAATCCAAAATATGCTGTAGTCTCCTTTGCACAGTTATATTGAGTTATGTATGCTCTGTAAAGCCTTCATAACGCCGCTAATCCGAGCTGCTGGTATTTGGTGATTTTTGAGGCTGGTAACTCTAAATTATCTTCTCCTCTGTAGGTGAGGTAAGTTTTGGTCTTGCTTTCCTGGGAAGTGCCAGTTTCATCATGGTGCTTGATGGGTTTTGCAAATGAACTTCACAATACTGTTATTACAAGAACTATTCCAGAACAACTGACCTGAATGTCTTAAAATATCAGCTGACTGTTGCTGTTGTTGTTACTTAATTACTTAAAGTCATACTGTATGTGTTATTTCATTGTTTTGAAATCGCCAGTATTTTGAAATAAAAAAGAAATACAAACTTTTGATTGTTACTGTATATCAGAACAAATCAAGGAAATGTTGTTTCATACTGCTCTCTGGCTAAAAGCTTGGTGTTTGTCTGAGGAGGCTGCATGTTTTTATTTCCACAGGATACTCCGTCCGTATTTCAATAGATCTGCATTTGTTAAAGGCTGGTGCTAAGACATACTTTGCCTGAGTGCAGGAATAATGGGAGGCATTCACAAAGAACATGCTCTATCCTTAGGACAAGGATACTTCATCAACCATTAGACACACAGAGATACTCCCCATCAGCCCAGCCAGCCTTTTACGCAAAATAACCTTCAGCTCAGGAAGCAATCAGTTTACGCCTGTGTTTGATGCTGTGAGATTATTTAATATCACTGCTTCATTAGCATGATTTTTGGAATAAGAAGCAGGGGGTCCCTAAGGCTCTACACATTGATCTACAGTAGTTCTGAAGAAAACTCTTTTGTCGAGTAAAATATTGCACCTTTTGTTAAAAAAAAAAAAAAATATATATATATTTCTGTTAATATTTCTCCTTTTTCTTTTTCAAGGGCTGAAGTGGTTCTTGGAAGTATCATAAAGAAGAAAGGATGGAGGTAGTGACTTTAACTTCTATCTTTTTTGCCTTCATGGTTTTCAAATATGACATGTCAATGAAAATCATGTAACTTTTTCCCCTAGTAAATGAGTGCAGAAAATATCTCTTTATATAAGAGAGACCGTCTATACTGTACATACTGTACCATGTGTTACATTGAGTAGATCTTCAGCTTTAATTTTCACTGTTTTTGCACAAAGTAATCCTTAGTCCTTTTCTTTAAGCCTCAGGCTTTTCCTTTCTTTTCTTTTAATTAAGGGATGGGAAAAAGCTTAAACAAAGTATTCTTAGTCTTAAAACAGTTTGCAGGATAGGTATGGCATTAATGTACGCATGGAGTCAGGTAATGTAGCTAAATGTTTATCATAGTTGTTGATTAGTGTAGCAGTTTTGTAGTTGCTTATATGACCTAGTGCACAGTTATATTTTATGAATGGCTTAACCACTTAAATTCTTTTACAAGACCTACATTCCTGACTGCATACAGTATCTTTCCTACAGAGTAAGTTAGACAAGACTAGAACACATACGAACAGGTTCTGTTCCAATAGCTCAATCATCAGTCCAATTTATTTGTAAGTCCAGCAAACGCTGTCTAGGTATTAGGTTAATAACACAATTGGCTATACACAGTATAAAACTAAAATGTTCCATGGTGGTTAAATGATTTATGTTAAAAGAACGGCCAATGTCTGCTCTGCCATCTTTTCACCACGCTCCATTCTTTCAATTATTTTCACTGTTTTTCCAGCATTATTGCTTGGCCCTTTTTAGCAGTACCAGCTTCATTGACGCTGCTGTTATGCTTGCTTCCGGACATCTTGGGATGCATGCACATGACACTGTACGCCAGACATATGATCTATCTTCCATGATTGAACATGCTCAAACACATTTTCATATCCACAAAAGTTCATAACTTGATTGTTCATATGTAGGGGACTTTTTTTTTTTTTTACTATGGTTACTGAATAATTTATATTAGTCATGAATATACAGTAGGAGTTTAAAAAATAGGTTTACTTACCAATGTCATGCCAATGCCTCCAAGTACGTACTGTAAGGTACAACTTAGCCCATAGCCCATAAACTGATGATATCAGCTCAAAGTCACCTGATTAATAGTGGATCATACCCGTTTGCCTTCATATTCATCCTTTTAAACAGATTTTTTTTAAACAGATGTTTCTTTGTTGAGTCTTACATGATCATTGCGTCTGTAATGATTTCAAGTTTTTATCTGGCCTGTCTTATCTTTTTTATCTGACAATTTTTTTTTAACCAAAGCACACTATATGGCATCCCAATTATTGTCTTATCCCAACATTTCTGAGTTTTATCTACCCATTTTGGGCTACCAGTATTGTATGTGACATAATAGTGCTGACTTCCAGACAAGTATGTCATCACAAAGCAAAAGAAGAAAAAAGCTATTTTTATTTTTTTTGTCAGTTTGATGAAACCTACTGTAACTGTGGCTAAAAGGTGTTATTTGCTGTCCTAATTTCATTGGCTGTTGAGTGTGAAACTGATTTTGCATGTATGTACAATTTCAGCTCAGTTTAATGAAATGACGTTGATTAATCCAATTGTTCCTCAATCTAATTACCCATTATGGTTCCTGCCCTTTTCAGTTACTGAATAAGGGTTTTGCGATTTTGGAGCCTGTCCTTGTAAATGTGTTAAAAGTTCATGTTCCACAAAGGTCTGACTGCACTTGTTCTATTTTCTTCTACAGACGCTCCAGTTTGGTGATTACCACTAAGATCTACTGGGGTGGAAAGTAAGTAATTGATGTCACTACAAAGGTCTCACTGCACGTGTTTCTTTCACAGACACTCCAGTTTGGTGATTACAACTAAGATCTTTTGGGGTGGAAAGTAAGTGATTGTAGGTTTGTGTATGGACAAAGGTACCTTTATCTTAGATAAGACTGAGAAGTGTAAGGTAAAAGTTGCCAATTTAACGCGAGCTGCCATTCAGTAAATAAGGTACCTGTAGGTAAGAGTGTCTCACAGTGTACATGTGTATTGATGTGAGGTTTAAGAACATTTTGCCCCCTGTGTAGCCCCTTTCCAGGTGGCCAGAACCCCAGCTGTAATCATTTCCTGAAAGTGCTTCAGATCGATCCCTCCCATGGAGCATTGCTCTTTCCCTCAGGCTAAATTAAAGGTCCTAGGCCAACACTGATGAGAGACTTTCAGGTTTAATCTTAATGGGCTGACATTTCTCATTAATTGACCAAAGTTTAAACAAATATTCATAGTGAAATGAGGATATACTATATTGCAGTTTAAATAACAAATGTTATGAATGTGAGCTGTTACCCAAGTTCAAAATAACACTTTTCACATAGTTTGTCAAGGTGATGGAACTCTGATTTGACAGTTAGTAAGTTATGTCCTATTTAGACAATTAACTGAAAATTTAACTGGCAATTTGCCTCTGTAAACCACCAGAGTAAATTTGAAATGAAAAGTTCAAGGTGTGAGCAAAGTCAAGACGTACAACTTTACTTCAGGGGGTTTGACAAAAGTATGGCATTAACCATTCAGGAATCATAGCCATTTTCATACACACACCCATTTGGAGGCTCACAAATATGGAACAAATGGCTGACAAGAAGCTGAATGTACTGTACAGGCATGGCCAAATCAAGAACACCCTTGAGGAGATAGGTGAGTCATTGTCAAAGTTCACAGTCAAGAGACAGCTTTATGAAGTACAGTAAATGCAGATGCTTTGCAACAACATTCAAACCACTGACACTCTCAAAAACAGAAAGGCCAGATTAGACTTTGCAGGAAACCTTTGCCAGATTCTTAAGACTCATGAATCCAAAATTATCTTGTACCAGAATGATGGAAAGCAAAAAGTATGGAGAAGGAACTCAAAGCATATGACAATATCTGACAAATCTGGTGGAGGCAGTGTTATGGCATAAGTGTGTATGGCTGCCAATGGAACTGGGTCACTGGTGTTTACTGATGACCTAACAGCTGATAACAGTTGCAGGATAAACTATGAAGTGTACAGACATGTCCAAATGTTTAGACAATGACACAAATATAAAAACTAAAATAAAAAAAAAAACAGTATTTTCTGTACACTGTTCATGTGCTGTTTTCTATTTTCTGTATAATCTATGCATGCACTTTATACTGATGACAGGATCAACATAAATGTATTTAATCAATTTGTTAACATCGGTTTGACGGTCTTTGTATAGGCATTTGGCTGTCAAAATGATTTTTTCTGAGATTTCCTGAGGCTTCCTTAGGCTTTAGACCTTTGCACAGTTATTGTACTACCAACCATGTCTGTCTGTTATATTTTCAGAGCAGAAACAGAAAGAGGATTGTCAAGAAAGCATATAATAGAGGGTAAGTCACTACACATAATCTTCACAATCCTGAGGAACTTCCATTGTCCATAGCTGAATTCATCTTGTACTTCATTACTTTGAAGGTCTGAAAGCATCTTTGGAGAGACTGCAGTTAGAATATGTTGACGTAGTATTTGCTAATAGACCAGATGCCAACACACCAATGGAAGGTAAGCGTGCATGCTGGGATTCGGTATCATTCTGCCCATTTGTATGCCTAGGGTTTTTGCGAAATCTGCTACTGTTCAAATGCTGCATGGCTACAACTGCCTCCTCACCCTTAAATCTAATTCATGGTCCTCATATTTTTACACTTTGGGGTCATTAATTTCTTTATTCTAAGCCCTTTTTCATATTTTGTGGCATGCTTTCTGATTATCCTTAGACTGGATTTGTGGACTAAAAATTAAATTTGGTTACCGTTCTCATTTAAATATTAAATAATTGCACAAGTGGAATGAAGCATGTATGATTTTAAATGCTTTGACAAAATATAAGAATAGCATAAACTGCATTCGTTCTAACTTTAGTTTACAACAGGACCCGCATTCTTTGATGGCAGGAATGAGGCACCTCACTGTGGGATACACCTCTGCATAGTTCTCCTTAGCACTTATTTCAACATCATGTGTCAAGGATGGGATATTTTCTACTGTATGTGCCAGTGGCTGCAGCAGAGATGTCCAGAATAGACATACCCTAAATCATGGAACAATATTTGCCCCAAGTCAGGGAGATTAGGTTTAATGTAAAAAGGTTTGGTACTGTAGTATCAGGATTGCATTACTCCTTGCTTTTTTATGGACACCACCATGGTGTTGTCCAGCCAAACAAGAACACATTTTTAGGAACAGCAAAAGCATTTTATCGAGTGGCTCCACAGCCACAAAGAAACATATTGCATGTACCTTTCTGAAATGTCAATCTGAACTCCCTCTCACAAAGACTGGCAGTGGTGTGATTGATATAATCAAAGGAAGCCCATCAATCACTGAAACTCCTTCAAGTAATGGTGGCCAGACTGAATCAAAATCAGAACTGAGACCTTAAGTACAGTAACATGTGGCATAGACTGAATGTGACCTACTGCCCTCTGTAAAAAGGCCTTGCACATACAGTAAGTACTACCTGTTACATTTGGACACAATGCTATCAAATGGCTTACATTTGGGTATTTGTATATGGTGAAGAGGTTGTCATTTCAGTCGGGAACCAGGTATTGCTTAGCAGGCTGACCTTACTGGCTTGGGTTGAGTTGGATGGCGGTCCTCTTTGACCATGTCACTCTGGCCTCCAGGAGTTAAGACTGTGTTGAGGGTCAAATTTGTGTTGCCTTGGGGCATTATATGGTCCTAAAAGTTGGAGGCTGGAGGCTTGCTACCTATTCAAAAGTCTGGTGAGGGCTAGTGAATAAGTGAGTTTGTGTCTTCCTGCAGGTGCATACCGTCATTGCTTATTCTTATTTTGTTTCCCATGCAGCATTGTTGCAAGGAGTTTACGATAGGGCCAAACAAACCCATAGGGCTTGCCAGAATATACAATAAATGCATATCTTCTTTGTAAGGAAGACTGGAATGGTTAATCCCTGAAGGGCACTGCAATACAGGCTTTGTGGCACATCAGTCATGACATACTTTAAATTTCATCAGACTGACTGTCCTCATCTAGCTTTGCCATAACCATAGAAGAAACCTTGCTCTTGCTGCCATGGCAACTGTTCTGCCACATTTTGGCACAGTAGACTTACTTGATTTTGAGAGAAAGGAATGGCCACTTGCACTTGACCACAAGTTTAGATGAAGATCTAATGTCATTGGTCATTGGTGCCTTACTTGGATTGCATGGGGGTTTGGCAGAAAATGGTTTATACCCCAAGCTTGTGATTTCCTCTTTACACTCTAGGAGAGAAGCAAAAGTTTGTTTATTGCTTTTGGGCTTTGGGCAACTGACTTTCTTCATAGGGATACAGTAGCTGGTGATATTTGGGAGTACACTTGGCCATGAAATGGCCAACTTCTATGTGGTGCATGAGCAGATATCTTGCATTTCCATGCTGATGGTCATATCATCACAGCCATTCGTCGAGTGAGACAGACTCATTGGAAATTTGTGGCCTGTCTTTGATGACCTTTGTCAAGCTGATCTTGTAAGAGGCCGCAACACACTTATAGCAACTGGCAGAGGATGTCAACAATGTATTTGACAGAACTTTTTTGCCCAGCTGATTGCCTGCATGTGCCATGCAATGTTATGCAATGTTATGCAATGTACGTGTGTGTGTGTGTGTGTGTGTGTGTGTGTGTGTGTGTGTGTGTGTGTGTGTGTGTGTGTGTGCACTTGTGTGCCAGGTTTTCCCCACCTTGTTCCTCACTCCTCATAGTAGCTGTGCCTGTCTTGACTACCTAGTCATGTGTTGGTAGAGCCACACTTTAAAGTGCGGAGATCCTTGCTTTTATGCTTTAAGTGCTGCTTGATGCTGTTGCTTCCATGTGCACCATTTACGCCAATATATCCAATTTTACCAATAGCCAATAATTTCTTTATGAACAAGCAGGGATTTCAGCTCTACAGCAACGTCCACACTGAACCATCTTATAAAACATCCTCCCAGTCGGTGCATTGGTTGTAGTTTCTGCAAACTCCTCAGCAATGTATTTTGGTCCAACAAACTGTTTTGCCAGACTCTTCTCAAGGAGAGATTGTAAAGTTCTGAAGTTGTGGTCATTTAACACTGAGTGAGTCTACTGTTTGGATGGCAAGTGAACTCTGTATTGCTTGAAACTGGCCTCTTCCATGATGAAGCATGACCATGGTTACTGACAATTAGCTGAGGTAATTGTGTACTGTTTAACCCAGGGCCCAAGGTTGTCATGTTATGGTATAGCTTTCTGAGTAATGCAAGAAGACTTGATGTTGGCCATAGGTTGGCCCTTAATAATAGTTTGATAGACCGGGCCATAATTTTGGAGGGAGGAGCTCTTCTCAAGCAATGCATACATCATGAATGTCAGACAATGAGAGTTGGGATATTGAAATATGGGTTTCTAAGAAAAACATAGAATGGAGTATTCCACAGTGAGATACCACACTCATGTAATCAGAAACCTGTTTGTTAGGTATCTTGTGCCGTATTCAGAGTTGATTTAAGCATACAGAATATAATAATAAGTTAAAATATAATATTAGAACTCCAGCTTGAAAAAAATATAATGTGTGTTTAATAGTCAGGGATAGCCAAGATTTGGAGGTTTTGGTTTTCACTGGTCGGCGGGTTACTATATTACTCCAATGCTCCCCAATGATACACAGTAAACCCTAATGCTTAAAGTAATTAAACATATTGAGTACTGTTAACTTAAACAATTATAATTAGGTCAAATTAATAGACCTTGATCAGTATTTAGAACCTTTTGGTATTTCTGAGTTTGTAGAAATTACACTTTTCAAGTTAGCTGAACAAGTTTGATATTTTAAGCCACAGTAACTGTCTCTTTAAGTTCCAACAACTTAAAACCTTTCAGTCTTGCGATTTTGTGTCTGACATCATCAATGCACATGTAAACTGCCCACACTGAATTGTTTTGATCAAGATGGTGGATTAGTCTTTCTTCGCATGATGCTGTAAGTATAATCTTTACAAATCTGGGCTCCCTAACAGAGTGGCTCAGTGCTACAGTAGGTGTTTCGCCTGCCATGCAAAAGGGCTGGGTTCGATTCCCAGCCACTGGATGAAATGGGAGGGTTGGGTTCAGAAGGGCATCTGGCGTAAAAAAAAAAAGGGACAAATCGCTATGGTGACCCATTGCCAGGAGCAGGCGAAAGACCAACAACTATTTATTTATTTATTTATCTATTTGATTTGCAATAACAAAAAAAAAATTATAGTATGTGTTAGGCTACTCAGTAATGCAAGTAAAGAATGATTCATATAAATAAGTACAACAAACTCAAAAACTGATAGTTCTGTTTACTTAGAATTGGAAACATAACTTAAAAATTTTGATGTAACTCATTACCTCAATTTTTTTGAGTTATGCCAATTCTGGCACCACTACACTGTAACCTATTCGGGTTTACAGTGTAGTGGTGCCAGAGGATTTAGTCCTTGCTTTATCTCCCCAGCAATTCTTTAAACATTAGTCTATTCAACTCATCATCTGTACAGTCTATATGAAAGTGCTCTAAAGTTTCAACCTTCAGGCTAATACTGCTCTGCTTGAATAAAGCCACTGTGCTTTTCATAGATCAGTTAATGACTCACTGATTTTGTGTAGATTTATTCACTTCTACCTTTTTATTGCACGCTAAGCTGCATATGTTCGGATGGTATAAATTAATAACGGACTATTAGTGTGGGTAGAACCTATGCTGTTGCATTAAGAAATCTGCAATAATTGTATGTGATTATGACTAAAAACACAACTATGTGTACAGTATCATATAGTCTCTTTAACATGTTTACACTGTGGTAGACAACTATTCGATTTTTACCCAAGTATGTGCCTACTTTTATTTGATATATTATAATATAATGTATTAGTTTAAATTGTACACTTACTGGGCACCTCAACAGGTACACCTGTTTAGCTACTTCTTTACATGTCTAATTAGCCAATCATATCACAGAAACTCATTTGACTCATTTAGACATGTAGACGTGATCAAGAAGATCTGCTGAACTTCAACCTGAACATCAGAATGTTGAACAAAAGGTGATTTAAATGACTTTGAATGTAGGATGGTTGTTGATGCCGGATAGGCAGAGTATACACACACAAATATTCCTAGGCTTTACAGCAATTGGTCTTGAAAAGAAAAAACATCCAGTGAGCAGCAGTTCTGTGGGTCAAAATGCTTTGTAGCTTCCAGAGGTCAGAGGAGAATGGCCAGACTGGGTTCATTTCATTTCAACTGCAGAATGCTGAAAAACATCTCTGAATGCAAAACACATTGGACCTTGAAGCAGAAGACCACACCAGGTGCCACTCCTGAAGCTAAGAACTGGAAATTGAGGCTTCCAAGCACACAAGAAAATTGCACAATAGAAGAATGGAAAAATGTTGTCTTGTCTGATGAGTCTCAATTTCTGATGCGACATTCAGATGTTTGGGTCAGGATTTGGTGCAAATAACACGAAAGCATAGATCCATCCTGCCTTGTATCAGTGGTTCAGGCTGCTGATGGTGGTATAATGGTGGGGGATATTTTCCTTGGTATACTATGGGCCCCAGTTGAGCATTGTTATATACCACAGCCTGAATATTGTTGCTGACCATGTCCATCCCTACAATTACATGCCATTTTACGAAATGAAAATAATCTCAAACTTGTTTACTTGAACATGCCAATAAGTTCACTGTAATTAAATAACCTTCACACAGATCCTAACCCATTTGAGCAGATTTGGTATGTGGTGGAATCGGAAATTCCCATCATGGATATGCAGCCGACAAATTTACAGCAACTGTGTGATGCTGTCATGTCAATATCAATCAAAATATGAAAGGAATTTTTCCATACATTTGTTGACTCAATGCCACAAATGATTTAGGCAGTTTGAAAGGCAAAACGGGATCCAACCATGTACTAGCAAGGTGTATCTAATAAAGTGGCAAGTAAATGTATTTCTTTAATTGTCCCCTGGTTTTACATCATTATTTCATTAGACACCAAATAGGACAAAAAAAATATAACTATAATTTCTAATAAATAATAATAAGTTTCATTAGTTTACTCTTTATATGATTTTTTTGTGTCGTGCTGAAACAAAACGTCCTTGTTGCTAAAACTCTGTCTCAGAAGTTCTACACAACAAAAACCTGGAGACATAAACTATACATGGGAAGTATTAAAAATCTTAATGGACTGTTTTCCAGCATAAATATCAGCATAAATATCAAAGTTTTCAACATAGCTGTAAGTTTCCGACCTAAGTTGTCAACTCTGAATACAGTTTATAATAATGTTTAAGACAAGAGACGTTTATAATGATGTGCCTTTTGCATGTCAAGATAGTTCAATATCAACTTTGGCATGTTTTTGAATGGTGATCAGTAGTACCAGCTGATTTTTCGTTCTGAACTGATTAGTGACACTGTAGCAGGGGAGCTTCACTTTTCCTTAAATTTTCTGGTGATGCCTGGCTTGATGTATGGCTCTATAAGAATGGTTTATAACTGAGGTTGCACGACCATGGTGAGCAGGAGCCAGTCCCTTCCAAGAATCCTCTGAGGCTCATTACATTCATCAGTTTATCAAATTATTTCACAATATTTTGCTTCTTTTTGTCACCAGGAAATCCATTTAACACCTCAAAAACAAGAACATTCATCATAGAAGGTACACTGTAGCCTTAGTCAGAGTTCTGATCTCTTGTATCCAAAAGCATTTTATGGTACTGAATTGAAAAATCTTCACCCTGTCTTTCCTGGTGCGAAAATCTGAACATGTCCATAAAATGCTTTTTTTTTTATTTTTAGAATTAGTTCTAGAAACCAGTATGCTTTATAATAATTTATGTATTTTATTATTCTCTACATCTTGCAAAGTGGAAAAACCATTGCATCTGTTCCATGGTTCATTTACCCCATCCGTGAATTTTAATTTGATTTTAGTTGGAATATTTTAAAAGCAGCCATTTGTTCTAATGCTTGTGATTTAAGTTTTACATGCACATTGTTTTACTGTGGAAATATACAGTACTTAATTGGCGTCTTTAAATAAAGATGCTAAACCTGTAAATAAGCAGGAATTTTAGAAAGTTTCTGTCTGCCTATGTGTCTGTGTTAAAAAGTCTCACATCTCAGAACTGTTATGCACCCTTTAACCTGGTGCATCTTTTCATTTCTTAGTTCAGCATTGGTTAACACGCTGCAATATTTTTGCAAGATGATTGCTTATAGTGTGATTTTTATGCATGCTTATTTGCTTATATTTCTTTACTATAGCAGCCATGCTTTTTTATCTTTTGAATGTTTCAATGAGTATTTTTGCACTTGTTCACAAGTCATAAACAATACAAATAGCTTTTATGACATTTACGGTATGAATTTTGGTGATTATTTGACTGTTTAAGGTTTGTGACCTTTACCTCAGTTTGCCTGTAGAATTATAACTTTTTCAACAAATATGAAATCTAACAACCCACTTTTCCATGGAAAGCATAATATTTATAAATTTATTTGTGACAAGAATGTCAAAATTTGAATGTTGACTGTAAATGTTTTTACAGTGTGTAAAGTAAAAAAACAACCAAAGAAAAATACAAAAAGTTTATGAATCTATCGATCAATCTATTTATCTATTCATGTATTTTAAACCAGAACACAGTGTTCAAAATACAAGCAGATATAGGTAAATCACAAATCAGCAGGTTAGGTTACATTCAGACCAGACCACTACATATTATAAACTAGAAGTGATTAATATTAAGGTGAAAAACAAGGAACATCACTATAGTGTACAGTGTGTAACTTTGTTGGGGCAGGGATAGCTCAGTGGTTAAGATGTTTGACTACTGAGCGGAAGGTCCCAGTTGGGCCCCTGATCAAGGCCCTTAACCCTCAAATGCGCAGATGTATAAGGGGATGAAATGCAAATCGCTTTAGATTAGGGCATCTGCCAAATGTAAATAAGCATGACCATCAGCATTTTTCAAGTCTCTCAATCCATTCATAAGCTCTCCTAGTGAACACTGACAGCATGATAAAGACCTTGGCCTTCTTTGAAAGCAGTCACTTCCCATGTGTGTAACATAAATTAACATATCTCATTAGCTTTCCTTTGGAATCTCCATTATAGTTATGACAGAGCAGAAGGAATGCCTCTGGCAGCAATTATTGAAGGAAACCAATTCAGCAGGATGGAAAATGTTATGTACCACAAACAGCATAATAAACCAAATTGGTTGAAGAAGGTACAGTAGCATAGATTGTCAGTTACTTAAAAAGATGACCTGGTACTATGTTAACTGTAGTGGCAGAGTTGACAGTGCTGACAGTTAGACTAATCTACTGTATCTATAGGAGGTTCATATTGGTATTGTTAATTACAATAGAAGTATTTTCCATCTCAAAACTGACGAAATATATAATTGTATTAATTATAATTAATTATAATTAAATCTATATCTCGTGAGTTAGAGATTACATTTCATAGTGATGTTTTGTATTTGTAACCTACTGTATGTACCACCATTCATCACTTAGAATGAAAAGAGGTCAAAATATAAACTTCTCTGTTCAAAACTAAGTTTGTTACATATTCCTTTTTCCCCTTGCTTGCTTATGCTTTGCCTCTCTCTTTTCCAGCAGTATTGGCCTTAGTACGTTCAACTCTCAAATGTTACTTGTGTGTTGACCAGTTATCATATTGTGATTGGCAGAGACGGTGCGAGCCATGACCCACGTAATTAACCAAGGAATGGCCATGTACTGGGGCACATCTCGCTGGAGCCCAATGGAAATCATGGTAAGTGATGTGGCCAAAAGTAGAATAATTTTTGAGACAAAAATATAATTTGATGGTCTAATGACATTAAACGTCAATGAATGTCAACTTTTCAAAATAACTACAATCATAATAAGAATAATGTTTTATTTTATATAAAGAAATTGCCATTCAACAATTAAGATTAATTATGAAGTCCGATCGTCAAAGGCACCTGAAATACTCTTGTGTCAATTGCTCAATCCATACCTGTTTGACTGCTTCCTGAAAATCATGTACAGAAGACGGTTTCTTGCCTGCAACTGCTTTCTTCACCATTGTCCAGCAGTTTTCTATTGGCGTTCCCAGTTTTCTATTCTTTATGTTTGAAGATGACCCAGGCATGGTTCCAGAAGCAGAATACTATTAACTAACTAATGGGTGAAATCACTTGTTTTGTGCACAGGGTGAAGTAATGAATGGCATATGTTGTTGTAATATTTTTGGCCACCACTATGCTATTAGCTAATTAATACTGATATCAATAATACATTAGTTCGCTAATATACAGTGGTGGCAAAAAGTATTCATATACTGAACATGTTCTGGTCTTGTTACAGACATAAAATGCATGTATATAACACTGTGTATGGGTGTGTGATGAAAATAATAATA